>JAODLI010063870.1:0-14904 GCA_027575585.1 Percopsis omiscomaycus
CAAAGGTGGGGGTACGCCGTGAGTGACTGGCTGTTTGCAATTCGCAACAATCACCACTAGATGTCACTAAAAACTACTCACTGGCCCCTTTACATGGATACATTATGACCAAAACCAAATAAGAGTCCTTTCGATACATTCTGAAACACACACATATTTATTATAAAATAATTATAACTAGCTACAGCTGCCCGCCGATCCCCATCTCATTGGTCAATAGCAGTATGCGTTTAATAATGCACGGTAAATGCTATCGTTTCTGTAACCATCTGTAGAAACCTTCTCGTAACAATTCAAAAATAGCCTAATCAGTTTTTTTTGGGGCATTATAACACAATTGAGGATTGTGCCTTTTAATTATCTCGTGACCCCCAGAAAAGTATCTTGTGCACCCACAGGTGGTCCCACCCCCCTTCTTGAGAACCACTGACAGATTCAGTTTGTGGTAAATCAGTTTGTGGTAAATCGGGTAGGCTGTGTTTTCTGAAAACTGAAGCTATCTCTTTAAGTATGTGTTATGCTGTCCTCTGGGGTGGACGTGAAGGTTCATCTCAGGACACTTATTTGTTTATTCAGCACATTACCACTTAAACCTCACAGCAGTCACAGTTTGGCTCCTGCTTAGTGCAAACTTTCCAGACGCCCTCATAGAAATGCAAGTTTAGTCTAGCTAGCAGAAAGGGGAGAGGAAGTTTCTTGTATTTTTTATGTGAATATTAAGGATGTGGTATAAAAAAAAAGTGCAATGCAACAACTATTGTGATTAAAACATTAATATTTTTCAAAAAAATGTTTGTCCAATGAGTTTGTTCAAAACGTATGTACTGATTTATTACATTAGATAATTTAGCAGTTTTGACATGTCCTATACGTGAGGTGTTGAGCATCACCCAGGCGGTCACTGAACAGGTTCTTCCCGACAATTCAATAACTACTGATGTGGTCTGATGTGTCGATTATCCCGGCGCACATCTTGCAAGTTTCCATAGGAAAAGCGAATTTAAAAAAAGGATACAAGCTCATGAAATAGACCACCCACACAACTTAATGTTACTTTCAGGGCAAACTGTTATTATATTAGAACTAAGCTTTAATATGTCAATATTGGCCTCAGATCACTATAATAAGAGGAGATTCAATCATGATTATGAAATGTATGTTTGACAATAATGTGGTCAGAGCCAAAATTAGATCAAGACCGAGTAAGGCTATTCTCTCTCTCAAAATATATATGAACCATTAAAGCCTGCACCCTATTATTCTTTTATTAATTTGCACTTTGTCAATACATCTTAACTATTTGCACTTTATACATTGAGGTCAAGGCATTTGGCTAAAATAAAAAGACAGGAAAAATAGGAAAATGTCTTTTCTTAAAAAAGTTGCAGTCACTTAAATAACACCCTGTACATGAACTGTGACTTCCTTCTAGAGAAGAGGGATCAAGATTTATAAAAGGGATGAAGAGAAGAGACAGGGGGCATTGGTTAGTGAAGTCACTTCATTAGTGGTCTTAGGATGGCGTAACCCCTTCTTAAGCACAGATGTAACGCTTGGAATGAATGCTAGAGTAGGTCTGCTAAATTATACATTCCGATTAGACCATCATACCCAATCAATTGGCCTCCCAGAGTCACAAAAGTTTGATTACAAAGAAAGAAACTGAAAGGATATTAAATGCAGATTCAGGACTGTGGCCAACAACCAGTTAAGCCGGAGTTTTGTGTGAAACTGCCAGTTACATAACTCTTCAGAAAACAGTAGTCTAGACCAAACCACATTGACGTTTGGGACTGGGTTAGCCAGAAAAGACCCCTTCAGTAGACATTATTGATGGTTTATACCCTTGGCCTTCATAACACAAAAGGACTAAAGCTGGTCTTCATATTGTTTCACAGTTGGATAGAAATACAGCCATGTGGCAAATCAACCTCAAGCAAAATTAACAAGTTAAGAAATACATCTTAGGGGGCAGCTGACAGCCCCTCTCATCAAAAAGAATAACTTGATAAGAAAAGGAATTTAATCAAGAATACACTACAGTTTTGGTGTTAGCCCTCGCCGTAACAACCAGCCATGAATAATAATAATAATGGTGTGTGTGTGTGCGTGTGTGAGCGCGCAGAGGCCCTAGCTTGGTTAAACTACCCAGATTTTTCAAGCTCTACCTCCGATTTTTTTTGCTAACATATCAGTCTAGGAACTCTCAATTGAAAAACGTTAGTCAATCAAATCATTAGCAGGCAATTAAGACCTCTTTCAGACACCGAGACCAACACCGGGATGATTTTCCAAACACAGTTGAACATTGAACAACTGAACTACACACCTGGGACAGTGGTTTGCCACCCAGACTGATATGTAAAGCAAAGCGAATTATAGAGGCAGAGCTTGCAAAATGAGGATTGTTTTAACCAAGTTCTAGAGAGACCCCTAAATGGGAAAATAAATCAAGAGCCAAAACAAAAAGACACTAGTTTGCAGAATCAAACCATTAAATTATAGCCACCTTCAATTAAATGTTTAGGATTAACCGATTTTATGTCACACTAATGAGTGGCATACTGCATGCCCTGTACAAAGTGGGGATTTCTTTTTATTATTTGTCTTTGTGTTTCATTTCGGTTTCTGTTCCGATGTGGTCAGACAACATCTTTCTCTAATGAAAGAGAAAGGCGTTTGTAAAATTCACATAAGGAAGAAGAGTGTCACTTCAGCTTGGGGAACCACTGAAAGTTGAAGATAGATTCTTCCTCCTGGATCCCAAGCCTCCAACAAACTGTCACTTGGGTGGAGAAGACTCCAAGGGTCATCAGATTTCACTCGCCTTCATGTCTCATCGACCTCCTCGGCTGAGGCGAGGAAGGCGGCTTTAGGCGAAGAAAACGACAAAGACGATGAAGAAGACGATGAGCACGAGGAAGATCTTGATCATCAGCCAGCGGTTGGAGGAGACCGACTGGAAGTACTTGAGGATCTCGCTGTGAGCCGCCTCCACGTTTAGGGTGGTGTCTTCCACGTTAGCGTCGATCCTATGGGACACACGACAAGTGGTCCCCGATTTACTCACTTAACATTTTGAACATGTTTCTGGGTTTATCTGCTAGCATTCCTCCTCACCTTTGGATGGTCTCTTCTTGCTCCTTGACCATGTGAGCTAGCTGCTGGAAAATAGAGCCGAGCTCCACAATGGTGCTCTCGATGTTCTGCATAGTGTCTGCGCGGCTCTGGATGTACGAGTCCTAACAGGAACAGAATGAAGATATTCCACTGTCAGCTATGTTGCAGCACAGCGATCGGGAGAATATTACAATTTATCCATTAGCAGGGACAGAAAAAAAATAACGAAAATTCATAATTAACGTAAAGATACCTTTCTGAAAAATTACTCTAGTAAAAGTAACCAACTACAATACTACTCGATTTAGGACTACAGTCCTAACTTATCTGGCATTAAATGCAATTCAAAGTAATAAGTATCTGCAAATAAATGTACAGCAGTTTTCCACCAAAGACAGTGGTTTGTGGACTGTATACGGACTCCTGCAGGCATTGATGTTAGTAATTCTAATGCCATCGGTAAACATGGCAATGCGTGATTAATCTAACAAAAATGCGTGATTAATCTAACTTAAATTATCTTTAATTTAAAAGAAATTAGTCAAAGTAAGTCAAGAGAGAGATCAATACTTGAGTAAAGTACAAAATAACACCTGAATAAAAAAAAAAAAAACTGTATTGCTAACTAGCTATTTTACACCACTGCAAATCAGTCTACCTGCTCGTCTATTAGCTGGAGCTGCATGGGGTTGGCATGCGAGTCCATATCAATGGTCACCTCTCCCATACTCCTGGACTCGTCCTGCATTAACACCGAGCTCTCTGTGGAGGAGGGAGGGGGGGGGGAGCAAACACAAACAAGTGTAACAAGGTCAAAGGCGAATCCTCCAACGTAGGGGGGGAAGACAGAAAGAACAGCGGGCACGCACAGTTAGCTAGCTGCACCCGCTGGGAGAGTCAAACGTTCCAGGGGAAATACCTTTGGAGGTCGTATAGCCCTGGTACTCATTGCGCGGCTCGCGAGCTGCATGCGGCTCCTGGGCCCCTTTTTTGCGGCTCCCTAAAATATTTTTTAATTTTTGCGTTATAGACGACCAAAGTACAGGAGGAAGAAATCACATGGATTTCGTGCAGTCCGTAATCAAACCTGTATTAAGTAACTTGACTAAAGCACGGCCGCTATGGGCAATTCCTGAGTGACGCGTTTTTCGACATGTTTAGACATCATAAATAATATGTATTATTATTATTATTATTATTATTATTATCACTTTGTGAGTGCAGGAAGATTTCTCGTGTCACAAATGAGCACCTAACGGCGAAACCCTAGCCTTGGATTGTGAATGGAAGGGTTTTCTAGTGTTTATTTATATTTAAACAAATGTGCAAAAGTTACATAGTACAGGTTTAAGGCCATAACTAATGTTTCGAATAAAAAGGTGCACCAGTTGCCTGCTCTAAAAAATTAACTGGGTCTCTGGCGAGAAGCCATTCCGGGTAGGTCCCCTCAAGCCCAAACGGTTTGATTCAATGGGAGCCAGTTTGGTGGCCCGTTGCCTCACGAGGCCAAAAAGCCAAAGGCGTATGAGAGCACAGCATGTGGCATATTACCTGTTGGCAGCATAGCAGAGGACAGTGGTTCTCAACGAGAGGGTCAGGACCCCCCGGGGTGCCACAAGATGCTCTTTGGCGGGGATTGTGAAATGATTTCAGGATGGTGAAGTAATTATATATATTAACCTGGAATTATCATATTGTACTGGTCTAATGGTTTCAATGACGTTATATCTGTATACGTTTTATTATAAAAGAGATGGATGATAGCTCAAGACCCCCCTCGTGTACGCACGGTCCTGCACTATGAATCACTTTTACAAATGTGAGGCCATGGGTCCGAAAAAGTTGAGAACCACTGGTGTAGATCATTTGAATGCAAGACACGTGTGAAAGTTAAGAGTGAATGACTAGCGGTGTTAAGCAGAGTATGAATAGACTTACTGAAGTTGTTAGCCATGAGGGGGGAGGTGGAGACTGGTGGCTGAGAGAACTGCTCTCTCCTGCTGCGCTGCTGCTTCAGGTTCTGTGGGAACAAGAAGTAGGAATGGTAGAGAATATTAATAAGTGAAAAGTAGTTCTTTCCCGATCCAAAAGGCCACTTTCTACATCCGGTGTGTAGGGATTAAAAGGTGCCGGTATAAGAGTGTCCACCTTACCTCTGTTCGGACTTCCAGGACTGACTTGAAGTCATTGGACATAGAAGCAAGTTTGGACTGAAAAGAAACAGGGCACAAAGGTGTAACAAGGTTAATCTCAACTCACTGGTGTACATGTGTTCTAGGAAACCTTGGCTCAATCCCATTTGTATTAAAACCCTTACAGTCAAATATACAGTCGATGACGTCTTGAGGCTCATTATGTTAGATACATATACGGACGGAGCCTTCTGTCTGTACTCTGCGTTCATTTTGTCCTTATTTGTGCACGTTTTCTGAAAGCTTATGGATACAAACATAACGGAGCAGTACCACCGGACATCCTAAGGGCAGTGAAGCAATAGTTCAAGCGAGGCAGGAGTGGGCATTGCCAATAGTAAAGTACAATTATGGAAAGTATTGGACTTTACTATTGCAACACAAATCACACACTGAACACAAGGAACTCTGGGAAAGGGTGGAGCTTAGCGCTGTCACTACTGTTCCACAAACTACTGTAAAAGAATAGAGTTGAGTTGCCCAGCTAACATCTCTGCCTGTCCATTCTGTCAGAGGGTTCTAGAACCGGCCCGTCTCCGCTTTTGCCTCTTTCTTAAGAGGTACATTATTACGACCTCCTCCGCTGTAGCCATGTTTGTGTTGTCAGAACCCTGTAGTGGATGTATTGCTTAACATCCATGCCTACAGATGGAAGTATGTGGGCAGTGACTGTTATATCATTAGAAACGGACGTATTCATTTATTTACATAAAGGGAGCATAAATTAGCCTTCGTCATTATGAGGGTGAGAGAGTGTTATGACACACTGAATCGAGACACCTTTGGTGTGAGACTACGAACAAGCAAATGGATGGGAGGTCCATTACTTGCTTTGAAAAATGATAACTACACTTTCAGAAGTCACTATGGTAAGAATGTAAAAATGCTCTAAAGCTATGTAAGCCAAATGTAATGATATGGAACTGCACCCCCCACCATTCATTCTATTTAATATATTATGTTGTTTAGAAAATAAGTGAATTTTGTACTTCTTTAAGTTTGTATTTAAATGTATGTGCTGCATCATAATGGCGTAAATTACAACTGTCTGTTGCAATTAGGAATACAAAAATAAAACAAAGGTGTTTACAGTGCATTCCATTATGGGTGATATTCTGGGTTAAAGCTGACATTTGATCACTCATTCCAAGGGTGTTCGAGTGTGCCCTGGTTAAACAACATTGACGGCTAGACATGAAGGAACTTAAATTGCTAGAAATGGGGCTGGTTTAGCCTTAACCTGATGGTTTTTTTGGTGGTCACATGACAGTTGTGTATACAAAAGACCATCCCTACCTGTAATGAAACCACTATGGTGTTGGAGTGAGTCTGTAAGTGTCGTCCTCCAGGGGCAGCCCGGGATCGCACCAGGTCCTGCAGCTGGGCTATCTGTTTGTTTAGGCTGTTGATGTCCTGCACACATCAGTAACAATCATTTAACATTTTGGGATTGACCTGGACTGTGGTGGTGGAAGTCCTTAACATGCCAAAAAAAAAATAATAATAATATTAAGAATTGCCTCACTTGTTTAATGATGTATGTAAGCTCTTCGATTTCCACTGCCTTATCATCAAACAGAGATTTTCTTTTCGCCACTGAAACGCCAAAACAACAGTATGTGCTATTAGTACACCATGTTTTCTCACAGACCTACTAAACAATATTTTTATAAACACTTCCAGTCGAGAGGTAACAGCTGTCAAGTTTAACTTACAGATAGTGAGCTTCTCCAGTTTGGCGAAAGTATTGCTCAAGTCTTTCCCAATTCTCCTACAAGAAAAGTGAACAATGATTATTAGCTTTCTGTGGCCCACATAGCTCAGTTCTGTCAACCCTTTGGTCTGGAGCCAGTAAAAGGTAGCATGAAACATGGCTCCCGAATATGTGTGGCAGTATTGAGCTACTAAAAACGGTATGCATTCATATGCCGTATACGACTTATTCAGGGCTATTCTTTCACAAACATTAAGGAAACCAGAAAAAAATATACAAAACAAGGGGAAATATTAGTACATTTATGAAATACAGAAGCATTGACAGGCTCAGTTGAACTCACTTGGCCATGACTGTGAAGTCACTGCGCTGCTTGAGCGCATTGAGCACTGGTTTACTGGGCTGGACTCCATTCTGTCACAATGCAAATAAAAAGTAAGTAAATAAAAAGTTGAATTCTGAAAATATAATCCATGTCAATTTCCTTTAGATTAAAATGCACAACAACATTTTTTATATAGTGACACTATTAAGTGTATCAAGTAGTACGGATATCTTGGATCCCTACACACCTGGCTGCCCTGAAGAGATTTACAGGCCGACTGGAACTCAAGGGTCCGGTCGCGACACGTCATATTGCCACTGTTGTGTCACCTGGCTTCACAATAACACCAGTTGATGATGTGGATGCCTTCCTCGCAGTGTAGCAGTGAGACAGCAATTCGACAGAAATCGCCCTCCCTGTTGCATGGACAACTCTCACATCCAAGGTGGTGACCCGTGGGAGAACATGCCCATATACATTTCTGTGGCAACAATAGTAAGGAAGCGTGAAATGTACTGTCAACAGATTGTAACAAAGGATTATCTGATGCTATTATTCATCAGGCCAATCACTATATTCTTTAATAGTACATTGAAGTAGTTGCTGTATATAGTATACAGACTTTTGCATTTTATCTTGCACGCTTCAGTAGTTGTTCATAATTTGATTAATATTTTTGTTTATTTTTTAATATCCTTTCACTATAACTATCCTATAACTCTATATTTTTTGGCACGAAATCTGTTGTGTTAGGCTAGATTAGCCACAAAATAATACAATTATATTTTATCTTACAATTAAGGATTGTATCAATTAACATTCTTCTAGTCCAAATGTCGTGACAGCACCATATCGAATAAGCAAGTCGCACCGGCCGGTAACGAGACTGCTTCCCTCAAGATTACACAAATAGCTGGCTAAAATAATATCACGACAATCACATATCCAACTCTCAGCAATATGATTATAACTGACAAATGTTCCGTTTTGTGTAGCTAACTCTAAACAACATGTAAAATCAGCTAAACAGGCCTGACTGGCTATCCAAAGCTAACTCCGCTAACGTTACCTCTCTCGCCTGGCCTATTTAAGATCTGTAAACATCGATTAAAAAATAACTATTGAGCGTTTAGACATATATGTCTACATCTATTAAGCCACAAATCTACAATAAAGCATGTTTACTTTACCTGACTCGATATTAAACGATACTTCTTGAACCTTCGATGGTTCCACTAAAAACTCAGCGTAGCCTGGAGTTAAAGTTCCGATCCGGGTCATTTCCGGCAAATGACGTCATTGCCACGTCTACTTAGCGAGGCTGAAATCCCCTGTAATTGCAAGATAAGGGCGCCAGGTGCCGCCCTATCTCTTGTTTACGTGAGTGGGTAGGCCAACGCCCCAAAACTTTCTATTACTGCCCATTTTATGCAACATAAATGATCTCTTGCCAAAACGATGTCCTCTACAGAAAAATAGATTATAGATTTATGAAATCTATTATTTGACATGATGTAAAGACACCTCAGATCAAAACTTCTATTCTAATAGAGCACTATTTCTAATTAGTTATCTCAGAGCCAGGCATCTTCTGCAGTGTGTAACTCTACAGTCTATGGCAGTGTTTCTCAACTGGTGGGTCCGACCCAAAAGTGGGTCCCGAGCTGGTGTGGAGTGGGTCACGGATGTGTGCTTTGGCTCCGTCAAATAGTTTAACTTTTATTTGTAGTTTTATAAATGTAACTTACTTCCGATTATTGCACTTTTATTTTCAAAGGTGTGTAGGAGTTTTGAACAGTGCATATAGACATTGTGGATTACTGCACAAATTGTTTTGTGAAATAAATTATAATGGTTCAGAAATGTTTGGGTTGTGACTTAATGAGGACAAATGTGGGTTCGGAGGTTAGACCAGTTGAGAATCACTGGTCTTTGGTATAACTATCTATAACTATCTTTATGCTGTCAATACTGCACAAAGGCCCGTATTTCTGCTAGTAAATTGAGAAGCAGTAAGTTGAGATTGTACCGTGCTAGAAAAGCTTATCTATTACTTTTTTTTTTTACTTATTATACACACATAATACACTTCAGGAAACTTGAGAAGCACGTAAAACAAATTGCATTACGGCTACACAGTAGGCCTAAATAGTAATGGTTCATAAGTAGTTCAAAGGAGGGAAGTGTTTTTTGGACCTACCTTTTCTATTCTACATCAAATGCAGTGTGTGTTAAAACATTGTGTATACATTTAGGAACCTTCAAAATGACATCAGCCCAAGACCAAGTTATGCTGCAAAATGAGTTTGTGACACAAGTGACATATTCTCGCTCACATTGTTTAGAAAAGAAAAAAGATCAAGCTCAAATACAAATTTAGTGACAGCAAAACACAAAAGACCATTTAGATGGGAGGTTGGGGGCAATGGGAAAGAACAAGATAAAGAGAAGGTGATAGGCTAATGCAGGTGAATCGGCCTAAAGATATGCTATGGAGAGCGATAAGATCCAGAAAGCCCTCTGATCTCTGCCGTGCACCCACGGGTACCCACATCCTTAGCCTAACATGAGCTAGCATGCCCAAACCACAACTATGCCCTCACCTCTATATCTCGTAGTGTACCTCCCCCCCTCCTCCCCAACACACACACACACACATCTTATACCCCTCTCATCTCTGTCCTTCAACTCTCCTTTCCCTTAAATCACACCCCCACCTTTTGTTTAAATTATTCTTATTTAAGAGAAAACGTGACTTGTAGTCTTGTAGCAGATACAATATTCATTTGTAGTGAGATAATATGGCCCATTAATCTTTCATGCTTGAGTTGGAGATAGAGCTGTTTTGTTTGAAATATCTGTTCTTTTAAAACACAAGGGAATAACATAGAACAATCCCTTTACTGTGTTAAACTGACACAGGTCATGGTATACTCATGCATGAACCTACACATCTCTCTGTCTCTTATCATTTCTTATCAATTTCCCACTCACACACACTCACTCACACACACACACACACACACACACACACACACACACAAAAGCAGATACCATCTAACAACACATGCTCACAGGCCAGATAGCAGCCAATACCTGCTTCAGCACAGCTGCAGCTACAAAAGAAGGCAGAAAAACATGGCTGGAGAGTGTTTTTATCACTAAAAAAATACAACTGTGCGCACAGAGAAAGCAAGGTGGAAAAATACAGGAAGCCCTGGTCTGGTCAACGATAGAAAAGCAAAGAAAGTGATAGTTATGGAGTGATGGGACTAGAGAAGAGACAGTAGCAGGAAGAATGAACAATCGAGAGGATAACAATAGCATGAATTTACACACAAACACCAGACATAAAGCCTGTTGAGACCATCCTGATCTTTTGCAAATTTCAGTTTGCAGGTTCCTTGTGGATGGACTCTCTTCAACCTCTTCAACCAATCAGAACAACAAACATGACTATGATTTTCAGGACAGTCTGGATACCCTCCATTCAAAACTGTTACAAAATAACCATGCTAGTCAGCAGGCATTGACTGTTTGAAAATCACAACAATGTCTGATTGATTCAAGGTGGTCCAGTTGCATGCTGCTAACTTTGATGGACACTTGCGTTAGATGCTGTAGGTTTCTTAGAAATGCCACAGACATCCATCAGCTATCAGTGAGGGAAATGCTCTGTGAGAACACCTGCTCTGGTTGATAGCCCCTGCCTCGTATAAATCCATTTAGATTTTTGATGGCACCCAAAATAATTCTGGACCTCTTTTCCCTGATTGGTCCAGAGAATCTACCTTGCCTATCACTATATGTGGCTCACGAGATCAGGATGGTGTCATGGGGCTAATCCAGAGCAAAACAATGTGAAGTTTGCAAAATCCAGATGTTGCCATGGTTATTTCTTGTTGTCAGCATCAACTGCTCAGGTTGATGCTTAGGCCTTTCTTAGGCCTGACACAAATGGTTTTCTATTGGGGGGGCTTCTAGATTGATGAGGCTATTTGTTAGCTCGCGAGATCAGCAGTCGCTTTTATCCAAAGCGACTTACAATTAGTAAATTTTTACATGGAGCAGATAGGGGTTAGGCATCTTGCTCAAGGATGCTTACAGGTAGGCCACCTCCAGGGATTGAACCCACGACCTTCCGGCTGGGAGTCCAACACCTAGACCACTAGGCTATCCTGCCCCCTACTGGCTGGGAGTCCAACACCTAGACCACTAGGCTATCCTGCCCTATATACATAAACCATATATATAGACAGACTGATGACAGAAATTTAGACAGAGACACAGTCCAAGGACAACAGTCCTGTCAAGGCATGAACACTTTCAGAGGTGTTAGCCTCATTATTCACAAGCAGCATGGCAGGGTAATGGAGACTTTGAATGTACAGAAGGCTTTAGAAGTAGATTTATAAAGAAAAGGCATCTCCTCAGTAATCTGACAAGTGACTCATTTTCTCATTTCATCCCGATTCCTTGCGCCCTCCCTAACCCTAATCTTGGAGCTATATTTAGCACTGGCAGAATAGCCTTCCTGTCAGTTCGTTTGGCAGCAGCCTCGAGTTCCTCTCCTTTTCTCTAATCTCCTCCAATTCACTCTGCGTCTCTTCAAACTGTGTTTGTCTGCATCACTTAACACTGACTGCAATAAGGTAACATTAAAGGTACACTCCCGATTGCAGATTTCTGCCCCAGGTGCAAATGTATGCATGTTTGAAACAAAACTGTGCACTAACGCCAAATAAGGGAAGGGGTGGCGAATTATCTGAGCATATGAGCGCTGTAGGAGGAAGAATAGAGAGGTGTGGAAAGACGCATGCACTCTAGGAGTTTCAAACCAAAACAACAATATTTTTATAATGCTGGTTTCAACCACAAGGGCAATTCCAGACTGAAATCAAGGAGTGTATTTTTAAGTACATCATTGTAATGCACATGTAATATGTATCATGCGTATACATATCATTTGAACCAGTAAGCAAACGTGGGCAACCTGAAAATGTTGTACTGTATGGGAACATTTGTCAATACATAACAACATATTGCTGCTGCAGCCAAAATCATGTCATCACCTTCGTCCAGACGGCAACTTCTTATCTGACGTGAGAGAATACAGCACGGTGCAGTGATCCCTAAACAAACAAATAGGTACCTTCTGCTCTCGCGGACTCAGCAGAATAGTGAACAGGGAAGAGAGGAGACAATATTATGTCTCATAACATGGACACATCACTCACACTCTGTGTGTGTGTGTTCAGCGCCCAGGGTGGCACTTTCATCAAAACCACTGTTTATCTTTCATTACCGTCAGAGGGGAGACTAAAAGACTGAAGTCGACGGGTGGTTGTGATGGTTTGTGATGTAGACATTTTGGGATTCTGGGGGTGGGGGTGGGGTGGATGGTGTACTTTTAAGTATTCGGTAGGGATATCAACATTGATAACCAGTTGCAATAATAAAATGAGAGGTTTATGTATGAAAAATAAGACATTTTCTTTTAATAACATTTTTAACATCACTGTGTGTCCTGGTATGCTTTTCAATAACGTTGACAATGCTTTATACACATTTATGTGGACAACCATTGGATTAATTTCCATTAATATACTAGTATAACATAAATGGCATTATTGTTACATATACATTATAGAGGGCACAAATGGTGTAGCAGCAAAAAAGGTGTTTTCTCTCTATACAGTTATACAGTAACATATTTGAGATATTTCTTGCAAAATACAGCTAGAATGAAGTTACAAGTACATTTCTAACTCAGATCATACACAAGTTCATGGCTGATTATAACATATTATAAAAAAGTATTACGTGCGTTAGCTACTTAAGACACTGGGGAAAAAATAGGCTACCTTTACAGAACAGTGTAGTTTGTGCAGCTACAAAGCACTAAAAATGTGACACTGACACAGGAGACATTGAAATAAAACATTGGTATGCCTACTAAAGCTAATGTGAAAGTTCAGGCCAGTAGTATCACACAAATGTTGCTGCAAATGTTGTCGGGAATACACACACATCCCTTTATACATACAACCCTCTTTAGCCGTGTTAGTTAGCACAGTAATACAATTTTGTCTGGGGAAATGACAACTGGATTCCCAGAGGCTTAAACTGCTCAACATAACAATTCTCTTCAGTTTAGATGGAATGTTTTGACGTCATAGATATCTTAATGGATCCACCTTGAACATGTTCTCAAACAGTGCACCCTGTATTCAACTTCAATACAGGGTGCACTGACCCTGTATTGAAGTTCAAGAACTGTGGTTCCCAAAAACATTTTCCACCAAAAGAGTTCCTTGCTTCTGCAATTATATTTTTAATATAATGAAGGCTAGTTTTTACTTTTATGAATATAGACAATTTGATTGATGGTATATAGTAGGAGACTCTTATGGGTCTATAGGAACATAAAAAAACTAGGACTAAAGGCTTTCAGAAACCAGCTCTTCTGCCATACTAACACACAGTGTCTGGTGTGTATGCGGAGGACCAATTCAGTTCGCCTCTGATCTGACTGTTAAGAAATTACTTGTACAGGTTTCAGGAAAATCTCAAAAGTTACTCACAACAAAAATCAGCTATAACCATTAAAGTCTCTATAATGGAGACTTCTTATTGCTTAATGTTAAAACTGAACAAATCACATAATATTTTAATAGCAATAAAAAGGTAGGTAAAAACAGCGCTCTAATACTTGGGCATTAATGAGTAATAATAATAATAAAGAGGTAGTGATTGAAGCATTGATTGACAATGACAACAAAACATTAAATTAACTTAACAGTGGAAGAAATTATCTCTTTTCAATAGAGATAAACTAAATCAGAGCTTATTGGAACATTGAGCCATTGAATCAAAATGATAATAAAACTATTGTATGGACTCATAATGGACAACCACCTCAAAGCACCACAGCAATCCAGCCATGAACTAGTTAAAATTGTGAGATTCAGCCAGAATATGAACAGAATATAAATACAAATACAAATTAAAAATGAATAATACTCTTTTCACTCTCGGATCAATCAAACAACAAAAACAGCCATGTTTTTCTTTGGCTGCACTGGGAACAACTATTTGCTTGGATTCGGTGTGCTACAGATAACATTTCACTAAGGATTATTTTAAATACACATTATAATGTATATAGCGTCCCATTTGGTGGCCTGTGTGAGCCGTCTCTGTTTAAATTCAATGCATATGGTGATGGGTTTAGATGCAGTGTGTACATAGCTGACCACCCAGTGTGACTTTTTAGGCAGCCGGATTAGAGAACAATAACAAAATAAAAAAAACTTTCCACTATATACGGGACATCTTTTCGGTTAGCTAAAAAAAATATTACAGTACAACAAAATATAAAATAGAAACTATGTGTACTATACAATATTTCATTCAAATATTTTGATAAACGGTGAATCAAAACAACTGGCATACAGTATTCCCTGCTTTCTGTTCATGTTTTGTGTGTGTGTGTGTGTGTGTGTGTGTGTGTGTGTGTGTGTGTGTGTGTGTGTGTGTGTGTGTGTGTGTGT
>JAODLI010063881.1:0-13642 GCA_027575585.1 Percopsis omiscomaycus
CCCCCCCCCCCCCCCCCCCCCCCCCCCCCCCCCCCCCCCCCCCCCCCCCCCCCCCAGACCTAGATACGGATGGAAAACACTACTAGGCCCACAAAAAAAAACAAAAAATGTTTGCGATACCTGGAACGAACGCATCTAACAAGCGTGGTTCCTGAAGACACTGTGGGAAGATGAGCCGTTCCAAGTACAGGCCTTGGCTGCAACGGCAGAACTCGGAACGAGGCTAAAACGTGGAGGAAACAGCTGTAATATTTTATACTAGAACATTTTTTTTTTAGTAGTGATCGTTCGCATCCATGGCCGTTTCCTGTATTGGCAGGAAATCTGCGGTATCTTAAAGTGATGCGTCGGTTGAACACATTATCGAGAAGGAGGGAGAGGCTGAATACGATGTTGAGATACGCGAGGTGCGCTTGATGTGCGCGCTAAACTAAAGCAACTGGAACCGCTAGACTGAACTGAAACAGGTGAGCTGTTAACATCCTGCACGCCTCTTGAGGATCGAAAACATCTGAGTTAAATATCCAGTGGTTAAATATCTATCATTCAGGAGGTCTCATTTGAGTTTGTGTTGTCTCTATTGTGATTCAGAACCACAGTCATTAAAGATATTTATTACATAGTAGTATGTAATATACGTGCATGAATACAACCGATGTCTGCATTAGTCCTGACGAGGCTGTGTAAAGTCACAGCAGGAGAAAGATTGGTTGATATAGATAAATAGAGCAAAACACAAATATACACCTATTCACTTTCCACTCCCTCTCATATTCACTTACACACCGACACACACCATGGAAGTCACAGAAAAGCAAACCTAATACGCCCCATCACCTGTTATTGTAGGTGGAACTTTGCTTATACAGGTGTAAGGGAGAAAAAGCCTCCCCATTCAATGTTTTAGACTAAAATTCAGAGCTTCTCACCGAACAGAATCTACTTTGGTATGTGTGTGTGTGCGTGTGTGTAGCTGGCCCTCTTTGCCCTGCTTTTACAAGTCCCCTGGGCGTGTGACCCCGTTTCCCCCGCAGGCCAAGAGAACGAGGGCACCCCCCCTTCTCCTCCTCACCTGAGACGACACCCGATCCCAGGGTTCACGGCAGGGGCCTGCTGTTTCTCCTCAAAGGCGGCGTTTGTCCTAACCCCCTCCCCATCTAATAGAATTCCAACCTTAGCGATTTTATCTGGAGTTTTCACGCCAATTTCGACAAAACCGATTGAGGAGAGAGCAATTCAGCTGCTACTGATCTCAAATAGATTGAGTTTCCAAGGGGGCCAATTTCAGGTTGTGCCACGGCCCTGCTTTGAGAAGAGGGGGACAGGGGTGGTTTTGCAAGGGACCGAACAAGGAAGGTGAGTTGTTTTGACTGGCTGTCAATTAGCGGTTGATTCACATAGGAGGGGTCGGTGAGCTCTGCCCCGAAAAAACAAACAAAACAAAAAAAAGCGTAAATGATAGGGTTTCATAACAAAAGTAGGCGAGCTAGATGAACGCTGGCTACGAAAATGTGTGTTTAAGATAAGCCGGGACAACGGCGCTTACTTAACAGATGTAAGGCAGCCAACAGAGGAGAGGAGGACGGACTAGCGGGGAGATGTATTTATTATTGCTCTCAGCAGCATCGGGGCGAACGAAAACAGCGACAGAGGAAAAGGACGGAGGCAAGTCTGGGTGAAAGAGATCCAGGCCCTCAGAGAGGAGTTTGAGGCAGGTTTGGTCGGTTCAGAGCTGACCTTTTTTTCGGGGACACGAGCTCCCACATTTATACACAGACACTTAGGAACGGAGCCCACGGCCCAAAGCAAACACACAACACAGTCTGATGCTAACTCGTTCTGTCGTGGCTCGCCTCGCTCCATCACTATTATTCTCTCTCTCTCTCTCTCTCTCTCTCTCTCTCTCTCTCTCTCTCTCTGTCTCTCTGTCTGTCTGTCTTTCCCACGTTCTCCATCTTCTTGCCCCCCCCCCTTCTCCCAATATCTCCAGTCCCTCTTTTCTATCTGTCCTTCTTCTACAGACGCTACGGTTGTTCGCTGTCACGCTAGCTGCACCGTCCCTCTCTGGTCAGCGAGCCAGCAGTGTCCACAGGCGCTCCTCAGACACCTCACTGTGCTGGACAGCTCAGAGGTAGAGAGAGAGTGTCCAGACGCCCGCTCTCACGGCCGAGCAGCTACAAGACAATATGAAACACTCATCACGGAGAGGAGCGATCTTGGAAATGGTTTACTTAAAAAAAAGAAAAAAAAAATGCACACAGACGCGGATCCAGCGCCGCGCCGCGCGCCGAGCCAAGCCTGTCATCAACACCACGGCTTAGATAAGCTACGCTCCGCGCTTTTGACGTCCAACTAATACTCCTACACGGGCGAGTAAAACTTATCGGAGAGGGGAGCAGGATAGGTCAACAAGCTCCTTCGCTCCCACAGTGTACAATTTAGATGTATTTCTGATGTGTAACATTTGTATGGAAAGATTACTGTGTATATTCTGTTACACATGGACTCTGTGACCTTTGACTGTGCTCTACCATTTCTATCAAATAATAATGGCAACGGCGTGGGTCTGGCTTTGCCTCTATGATAACGCTAGCAAAACACCCAATATATTTCACTGAACGGGTGGTTGTGGCAAGATGTGCTAAAATAGAATAATCAACCAACCACCTCTATCTGCCACTAGGGTAGCAACCCCTGTCCAATGACAGCCAGCTGGTTAAGCTAAGCTAGCTAGCCAGTCCTGGAAGGACCTGCGCCTTTCCAACCAGGACCCGTGCCAAACCCCGAGGAAGCGGGAGATGAGAGAGAAAGAGAGAGAGAGTTGGAAGGAGGTGGACGGAGCTGTGCGCAGGCCTGCATTATCGTCGGATGTGGAACGTGATGAGAGAGAAGTGGAACGGGAGGAAAGGCATGGGGCAGAGATAGATAGAGCGAGAGAGGAAGACGGAGGATCAGGCAGGGGACGGTTGAGTGAGCGGTTTCCCCCAAGAGGGTGTTTACTAAAAAGCAGCAACCCAGAGGTCCCTGCGATGCCCGGATCATGGCCTGGCCCTCTGTGTGTGTGTGTGTGTGTTTGTGTTTGTGTGCATCACGGTGTGATTGTGAATGAGTGCGGGTGTGTGTGTGTGTGTGTGTGTGTGTAGGAGGAAGTCCAAAGCCCCGTTTCCCATGCGTGTAATCATCCCAGGATGAGGTGGAGGATGAAGCAGAGCGGGACTTCCCCTCCACCAGAGGGTATTTTCCTCTCACACTGTGGTACAAGCACATGGCTGACCCATGTGTGTGTGTGTGTGTGTGTGTGTGTGTTTCAGAGACAAAGGGGTGGGTGGAGGGGGCCGAGGCAAAAGTGAGATATCAACCAAATAATGGAACCTGATCTTAGATATTTCCCATTTCTCTCAGATGGACTGTAGTTTGCGGCAAAAGGAGAATTTGTCGACTTAGCAGGCGAACGCCATCACAGTGACGCACCAAAGACACATAATGAACCTACGCACACACACACACACACGAATCCCAGGTCAGCTGTTGAGTCAAAGCAGCATCACAGCAGTGGCTTCCATCTAAAAGGCTTCTGCCACTTCAAAGAAAGCTCCCATGTACAGAATGTGGGGACCATGTGTGTGTCCTTGTGTGCGCTTGTACATGCGTTTGTGTGTGTGTGTGTTTGTGCATGCGTGCGTAGGTTAATTCTGTGTCTTTGTGTGCGTGTTTCTGTGCGTGAGGAACAGCGCAGACGACAGAACAGTGAGATACGTCACCGGCATATAGTATATTCATTGCTGCCTGGCTCAGGGGCCGCCTGCCGCTGCAAGCTGCTGGACCCACAGGCCAGCCACTCGCAGAAACAGAGCAGTATAAGGCTAATCATTGCGTAGCAATTACTTTAGAAGTGTATTGAGTTGATTTGCTGGGAGACTTGTTTGCATTCATCCAATGTCATTGTCTAACTAACACAGGTATGTATGTATGCAATTGTAAGGCTCAGATGTGGTGTATGGGGTCTGTGTGCGTGCGTGCGTGTGTGTGTGTGGACAGTGACTGTCTGCTAACACACTTCAGTGACCAGAAAAGTCAAAACTCTCCAGCACGCGCACGAGGCTCTCACATTACGTTGCCCACGCGCCCGCCCCGCCTCGCCACTGCCAGGGAACCAAAAAAAGCCCCTACAAAACAAATTCATTAACGTAGACAATAAAATACAACTGCGAGGAATGATGGGAACTGTCTGAAATCAGTGCCCGGGATTATGGAGAATCTGTTCAAGGCAAACAGCGTGTTCTCAAAATGTCTAGGAAAGGAGGGGGGGATTTGGAATACAGAAAGAGAGAGAGAGGGGGGGGGCAGCTTTTTCATTTCTGTTCACGTTGGGGAGACAGAGCGGGCTGTGAGTTGTGCAGATACTTAGTTGCAGCACGACAACAAAACAGCGTTTCCCCTTCACCAGATGGCCGAGCTCTCAGCCCTGGTTTTAATCGAATCCTTTGAACAGGTTGTATAAAGGAAGTACAAACAAAACTGTCAAATACTATAAATATCACCGGCAAAGTTGGGTTTTGAATCTACCCCATTCCAAAAGCCGTTACCTTTTTCCAAGGCCACATTCCAAGTCCTGACATTGTGGAATCTGGTTTAGGAGAGAGGCTGAAATTACACCGCTGGTGTGTAATCTCTCAGATGGGGGTGGATGAGCAGTTGTTTTAATCTATCCAATTGTTCTGTCCTATCAAAATCAAAAGTATGTTACCTGTTCCAAAAACATACTCCAAACAATGTCAGTACCCGTACGAATGATATTATTTGAAAGTGGTGTGTCTAATGCGGGGGGCAGACAGGCCTTTGGCAGAGCAGGACTCAACATGAAGAGAAACAGGTTTCAGGAGAGAGTCTGAGCATTCAACCAGACCATGCAGTACTAACACTGACCACTAGAGGGCTCTGTAGCATGTAGAATAGGCCTTCTGAAGGCCACACCAGCCTGGCCCTGCTCATCCTAGACCTTGTCTTACTTTGTGGTGATAGGACCGGGCCAGGCAGCCGGGCATATGGTCCGCCAAAAGGACTTTTAAGACAGCTGGAGGTCCAAACAGTTCTAAATAGGGTCCAAAAACAGTCATCAGCCAAGAGAACATGCTTTTCGCCAGGCTGACCTCTGTACGCAGCTGGACAGAGGTGACGGCACACACAAGACCCGACCTCAGTGTTAATAGAATAACCTCTGTGTAATCATGCTACCATTAAAACAAGACTGAATAATGAATGAGGTATAAAGTACATGAAAACACGGAGGTTCAAAAAGCTAATGTTAAATGTTAACAGATACGCTCAAAATTGCTTCACGGCCCCTCATTCATAATGACGGATGTCTGGTCCTTGCGTAACATCGCTCTGGACCTTCGGGCGATGTGGACTTTTAATACTTTAACATTAAGTTATAGTCTTGATATTAAATGTATATAGAAGTATAGGGAGTAACAGGCCCCTGTTCTCCGTCTGCTGAACAGACGACCTCAGAGAGCCACCGGTGAACTTTCTCCCGCTGCCCTGAACCCAGGTGAACCGCCAGTCGCCTCTTAACAGAATCGAGCCATGAATCATTACAAGCCAGGGGTGAGGGCTCAGAGATCAGCCTCAAATCAAATCCAGATGCCCAGCAGGCACTTCCATAAGATTGACTGTCTAAAAAATATATATAAATAAATAAAAACCTAACCCACCCAGCGAGCTAGCCACTATCTCTCTTACGAAGAGAACCACGTGGATTGACTATAATGTTACAGAGATAACACTTTTACACACAGTGGTTTTAGGGGATTCGTTGGGGTGTCTCGCAGGGATGTTTGGGAGTTAACTAACTCCCAGAATTTGCTGTTGAATGCTGTAGATATTTAGACATTCAATAGCACGTGCATAGATGATATGCGCACGTGGGTCTTGGTATGCCTATGCACATTCATTCCCCCCCCCCAGTTACCACGTCGGTTACAAGACTATTTTCTTGGACACTGCACTGATACCATCTAATCCTTATTGTAAACCCAAACCACGACAACAGCACTTACTGGATCCAACGCATCCTCCGCGCGTCAGCAAGCACGCCAGCTGTTCCGGTGGGAGGGACAAGAGGGAAGTGGAGGGTAAAAAAATCCCTGTTATCTTGCTTAATTTTACCCCCTCCACCCCCGGAGCCCACTTCACTCCTGTATCTTCTCTCAGCCTCCTACCACAGCTGGTAAATATTTTTATATTGTGTTCCATTAGAAAGCTTTATTAAGCGGTCAGACGGGGCAAATGGCGCCTGGGAGCTCCTTGTCCTGTAAACAATACAGAGGGCTCTGAAAGCAGCAGCTGAGCAAGGAACAGTAAACTGGGGCCACATTAGAGAAGCTGGCTTGGTCTAACTGAGTAAATATTTAAATGTGTTAGATTCACCCCAAATACTGCTTGTCGAGTTTCCGGACGAGGGAAAACTTCCCATGGATTCTGCATGGGTATTTATACTGATAGATGGATCATTTGATGTTTAAAGACAAGGGGTATGGCAGTGACATTCAGGAAGACAGCACCGCGAGAGTTCACAAGCTAGCTTGCATGAGCTGTCTTCAACGTTATTGTCCATCTTCAAATGAGCTGCTGTCTGTGATCGAGTCTGACCTCTGCGCTCTTATGCGGGATTTCCGTGGCGACCATGTTGTCCCGTAGCAGCTGCTGCAGGAGCTGGACCTGCGCCACACTGAGGTAGAAGTCCAGGCTGCTGGTCACGTTCACCTCCAGGGAGTGGCCACACACCACCACCTCCTAGAGAGGAGGAGGTGGGGGGTGGGGGGTGGGGGGGGGGGGGGGTGCGTGTGTGTCTGGGTGTGTGCATGTGTTTGTGTTTGTGACAGAGAGAGTGAGAGAGAACAGCAGAGGGGAGAGAGAGAGAGAGAGAATTATAACATTCTGGATTCCATGGTAATCTCTGGTCCGGGATCCAATGTCTAATGCCAAATACATTTTGGAATAGTGTGAAACGCTGCGATACTGGTAACTCCTCTATTGCTGTGCATTATGATGTATAGCTGGGGGTATATTACTTCAGAAGGGTGCTGGGAATGTCTGGCTGGGTACTGTGCTGGCCGTAGAGAAGGTCTGGCTATTGATACCATATGCAGGATGAGTCCAAATAGTGAGCAGATGCGGTGGTACACAGTCATAACAATAGAAGCATATCAAGTATGTAAAACATGGTTTAGTCCTGGCGGGAATTAAAGTTGTGAAATACACGTGAACACTTGTTTACTAAAAGTACACACCTAACGATGGTGTTAGGTGTTGTGAAACACAGCTGTCTGTGAAAAGAGTGGCTATAGGGGGAGGGATAGTGAGCCAATAGTGCTGTGGGGTGGGGGGGGGGTAGAGAGGAGTACGAGCTCAGAGCTCAGTTTTAAGAAACCGTGGACAGGCAGCTCTGTTGAATGATTCAGCCATCATTAAATTCAACGCTTCCATTCCAGGTCTATTCTGAATATTGTTTGTTGAAGTTGAAGAAACTACCGGAAAATGACATGCCTGTTTAATGTCTTGGCTGTGTGTAAAATGTTGGACAAGCGATTTATACTGTATATCTTCCGACATTTTGTTTGTGAAGATGAAAGTCAGTCAGTCAGAATGAACAATGCAATTATGTCATTTTGCAGAGCTTACAGTGTGTAGAATTAGTAATAAGCAGGTAGAGGTTAGGCAAACCGCGATCAAGGATGTTGACAGGTAGGCTGGGCAGGTCAGGGATCAAATCCATGACCTTTTGGTAACTCCTAGCCTATCCTGAAAACTAGTGTTTGATTGCACACATCAGGATAGGATGATATATCCCTCCTGTTATTCCAGCACCCAAAAAGCCCTTCACTTCCAAGAATTTATTTGGAGTAGAACCATTTATCGGCAACTGAAGAAAAAGAGAGAAAAAAGAAGTAGTGGGGGGAATTGTTCCTGCGTCACGTTGCTTTAATTTGTTCACCAGCTGCCAAAGAAAATGATGACCTGCTGAAGGGGCTTTTACTTGGCCCAGTGTCCGTTTTGGCAAAGCAAGCGGCTTGGACCCAATCGCCGAAACAAGTGTAATCTTTACAATATAATGAAAATGACAAAGATGACTGATATGAAATGGACCCAGCACTTGCTCTGGTCAGACCAATAAAGCAGCTGGTTTCCCCCCCTCTGTGTTTATATGCGTGTTCTCACAGTGTGACGACATGTTGATGCAGTATGAACATTTTATCTTCTGCCCATGTTATGAATGTGACTATTTTATTATTGTGGACTACTGGGTACTAGATGAAGCAAAGCTGACTTTACAACAATAACTATTTAAAACAGTGAACACCCCCGAAAAATATTGTAAACAGACAGTAGCCCTACAGGTTTCTCTCCATCTTAACCCCATCACCTGCTTCACCTGAGTGTTCCACCCGCCCTCTCGCTGGATTACACTTTTTCTTATCAAATATTTACTTTTTTGCCTACAGCGGTAGCTCTGAAAACCTAAAGCAGATGTCCTGACGAAATGTGGTACATTTAGCCAGAAATACGGGAGAAAAACCAAAACATTACGTCTGCTAGTGATTAATTGTTCCAGGTGACAGGGAGGGGCGCTGCGCACCTCTAAAGGCAGGCGAACTCGCTGCGCCGTCTAATGCAGTATATATAAACCCACAAAAGTCCCAACTTCTCCTGAAGCACTCTTATGGTCCCATCTTCCCATCTCTGAAAGCCCTCCCTCTCTCTATAGGCTACTGCAGAGACCGTGAAGCATAGCCTGGCAACGCAAACAGTCTACTGCGCAAGGAGAAGGTAGGACGTCAAGATTAAGAAATCTGTCACTGCTGTCATTGCCATTGTGAATTTGTAAAAATATAGTAGCCTAACGCATGCAAGGACGCACATGCGTTACAAAATAAATTGTAACAAATTAAGTGTAGCCTACTGCAATTCGGCAAATGCTTGGATACATTTCAACGTGAATTTATCATTTCTAAAGTTTGTCCTTTAATTTCTTTTCAGATCGGCCCAAGATTTTGGAATATTTTGTCAGATTCTTGCGTAAGCCTAATCATGAAACCTCAGCTTTTTGCCATAGACTTTATGCTACTGTGCATAACTTGCGGAGCAAGTGCACTGGCAACGAGTTTTTATACTGTGTCCAAGTCGTTGCCGGATACCAATTTCACCAAACTTGGCGCAGCGCACAGCTACGGAACAGACACCACGAGCATTTCTAAAACCAGAAGGAAGCGTTATATTACTCAGAACGACATGCTTGCTATCCTTGACTATCACAACAAAGTGAGAGGAAAGGTGTTTCCCCCAGCTTCTAACATGGAATATATGGTAAGTGACATTCTTTATTCCAACCAATGATACTGTATGTCTTAAATTACTATAAGAAAGCAAGTTACGTCAGCATCCAAACTGTATGATATTATTTGGCAAGTTTAGTTGAGAAACAAGGCGGCAAATATGGTTCAGCATCTTGGCACGTCCAGCTGTTGAGCAGATTGCCGTGAAAGAGACCACCAAAGTAGATTGCTGAAAGCATGGGGTCAAGTCAGCCGAGTGACAGAACCATAGCTGTCAGACGTCTTCATGCCACTGATTCTAATAGACGTCTTCCAAACGCATACTGCATGAATCACACGTCGAATGAAAATGTGACTACACTTGTTACTAAACTAACGAGTGCAGCTCTGTAGTTCAGCTTCTCGTTTCAAGCCTATCCTACTCTCAAACTATAGAATAGTCATTGAAGGCTATGAAGAGCTACTTGTACATTGTGTGGGAACAAACAGGAGCCGCTAACCTTTCTCCATATATAACGGATCCGAGCTAGTAAACTCTTCTTGACATCTTCATAGCCAAGTTATGAGAAAGTAGTTGCCGGAAACATTTTTCTTATGTGGCATCTCACTACAGTGTTGTACATATAGATGGAAAGCGGCTTTTCTAAGTGCTTTCCACAGTTATGTAATAAGCTTGTCCGTGTGCTTAGGTGTGGGACGAAACCCTCGCCAAGACAGCTGAGGACTGGGCTCATGCCTGCCTGTGGGAGCACGGGCCTCCCCACCTCCTACGCTTCCTGGGTCAGAATCTCTCCGTCAGGACGGGACGGTGGGTGACCTTTGACCCTCCTTCGCCCTCCCTCCGTTGCTTCCTTCAAGGATGGTCTCTGGGAAGTCACGGTCGTTGGGTTACTGCCCCCTCGCTCTTCCACTCTGACCCAAAGAATACTTGGGGAATGCTACTTTGAACCTAAAAAATAAACAAAAGCGCGTTTTTCTTTAGCTTTGACTCGGCGGGACAAAGAGGCATCCGCTTGCTGGGCCTTGGTGCGCCACGTGGAAACACTGGAAGTGCTCAGTTGGCCCGATAGGATTGTTTAATTGGCCTACATCACACACCTGAGAGGTCAAAGAAAATCTTAAAAGTGCTTGTTCCAGTTTTCCCTCTAATTCTGTAGTGATTTGTTTTAATGAGAACCCACCATTTCCAACCTTATTACACAAGTTTACAGAAGTCATACAGCTTTGACAGATACTGTATGGCCTTATAGATTTTATGTGTTGTTCGCAGCTATCGGTCCATTCTTCAGCTGGTGAAACCGTGGTACGATGAGGTTAAAGACTATGCTTTTCCTTACCCGAGGGACTGCAACCCTAGGTGCCCGCTCAGGTGCTACGGACCCATGTGTACACATTACACACAGGTAGGCACGCCGACAGCATGTGTTAATATCGTGGTCAAGTGTTTCCTTAATAATGAATTCCACACAGCTGATATGTTGTCGTTTCAAATGTCTCTTTTGCAGATGGTGTGGGCAACATCTAATAAAGTCGGCTGTGCTGTTCATACATGCCACAATATGAACGTGTGGGGTTCTGTGTGGAAACGAGCAACGTATTTAGTGTGCAACTACTCGCCCAAGTAAGTACTGTACATACTGTACTACTTGACTACGTACTACGTTAGAAACGGTCCGTTGTAATGCCACCCATGTTGCTGAGAGTTCCAGATATCACCGGCACGGGCCTTTTTTATGCGAATGGCAATCAGAGTTGTGAGAGACAAAATTCCTAGAGAATTCTTTGCCTAATTCCTGAATCAAAGGCCTGCGTTTCATGACTGTTAGGACTTGTGACTGACTTGTGACCTAAGTTGTTTAATCTCAATGTGGGGAGATGTTTAAAAAAGGAACACACTTGGTACAAAAGTGAATAGTTTTAATAATGAACATGAGCTTCTTAAAATGCACTTTCAGTGGCTATTATAGGAGTGAAAAGTCTGTGCCTTACATACACTATTATTGTACATGTTATTAGGAAATTTTTTAGCATATGCTTTTATCTAAAGTAACTTACAGTGTACAAGTATTACAAGTATTAAGGAGCAGGTAGGGGATATGCATCTTGCATAAAGATGCTTACAGGGAGGTTGGGTATGTTGGGAATCGAACCCACAACCTTTCAGCTGGGAGACTAACTAACCTATCCTGCCCACTGTGCTAAATGTTTTGAATGGTTGAACACACAATGCCACAAAATGTTCACTCACAATTTAATCTTGCATTAAGACAAGATACAATTGTTTTTGGGACCCATTCACATGTATGTTTCTGTCTTCTAGGGGGAACTGGATTGGAGAGGCCCCCTACAAGGTAGGCGTGCCCTGCTCAGCCTGCCCTCCTAGCTACGGGGGTTCGTGCAGCAACAACATGTGCTTTCCCGCTCTTAAGACAAACTACCTGCACTGGTTCAAATAAACAGTTCCCCGCTACACAAGCTGACAAAAGAAACACAAAGAAAGACATTTATCTTTTATTTCGTAAGGAATTGCACAACTCCCCTCGACCATACTATTTTGTATATATGGGCTTATTTAAAGTCGCAAATCCGTTTGAAGGCAGCAGGCGTTTCAACTTAAATGGCATGTAAATAAATTGTAAATGATTTTGTTACATTTTGTACTAGAACCTTTTTAGTTTCTGTAATGATTACGGTTGATGGAAGGTAATTTATCTTGTGAAGGAGGGTGCTCTGACATTGGTTTACTGTCGTTTTACTAATTGGCAGTGTGGTAATGATGGATTTAAGATCATAGCTGCTTATTAATATTCACTATGGTGCTAAGGTTATTATACATTTGCTTTTTGTGAACCACCTCACTAATATTAAATCTAAATATCAAAGCTTTTGGCCTTAATTAAGTAGAGGTCATAAGCACTCAACCGATACAGTAGCACACTTAACCTCAACTTCACAAACTGAAATTGTCATTAGCAGTGTAATGTATGTTTGGTACACAAAAGTGCACTTATGACATGAGAAACAGCCCCCAAATCACTGAAAAAAAACGCAAATAGCTAACATCAAGATGGCACAAGTTGTCACAGTTCATGTTTTTACTTCCATTAACACGGTGCTCTATACATTTCTTTTTAATCATGCACTGGTTCTGTTGATTTTAATTTCATCTGTGCCATCTTTAGGGGCATTTAAAGGGACAGTAAGGTTTAATATCATAACATGTCTGCTGGAGAGAGAAAACATTATCAATTTGAGATATCTACTCTAATATCATATTCTTTGGTTTATTATATAATTGTTGATTGTACTCAGTGATGTTAGTTCCATGGAATTTCGGTACTCAAGTGCACCTTAATTGATTGTGTGTTCCCATGTATAGATAATCATTATCCGGAAATAGAATATCCTTAAATATACTTTTAAGTTATTCATTTTGTATTGGAAAAATATTTAATTAATATTCATGTTGTTTTTTTGTAAAATGAGCTGTACATAAAAAAGTGATATAAGGCATTAGGTCCATTTGCTTATTAACTTTTATATTTTCAAAGAAAAATAGATTACAGAGTATATTAGCTATCCTACAGTATATATCATATAGAGTAGACTTTAGTGAACTAAGCACTAGCACAGTTTTGGCAAGTAAATGCCTATTTTATTTTAACGGGCCAGTAGGCAAGTTACTGAACATCATCTCACATCTACTGAGAAGGACTTTGGGACATATCAGCAGTGTTACAGAAACATATAACATGAAAAACAACGATGCTGCCAAATGATACTTCATTGAGAAGCAATGCATTGCAAAATAGGAAGTTCCCTCTTATACGCACTGACTGTATTTAAAACACACAAAAAATGTATTTATATGGTAAATGTGCGCTTTTGCTTATATGTTTTGTATTTTGTAATAAAAACCTTCTTGTAGAAGTTGTTTTGCGTTTGTTTTTTGGTTGTTTTTTGTTGCATTGTCTGTGCTGTGAATCCTCCGAGCTTGTCCTCGCGTCTGATGCTGATTAGAAGTTCTGCCCAGGGAAGTGCTGCATCCTCCCCTTCTCTTTGAGTCTCTTGCTTTCACTTCCAATCAAACAGTGCCCACATCCTGTGTATCAAGGACAAGGGGAAGACATGCCCGGGCTACGATTGAGTCCTAAGAAAAGGTTGACGTTGGCTGCGTCGGCCTGAGTTTACACAAATGAACAGACAACTGATATGCTTTCAGGGGGCCCTCTCATTCAAGACTGTCCCGTGAAAACCAATGACCTCTGTGAGAAGGGGGGGGGGGGGGGGGGGGGGGGGGGGGG
>JAODLI010063892.1:0-36555 GCA_027575585.1 Percopsis omiscomaycus
TGACAACATAGTTGTGGATCTTATATTGCATTTCTGTCACTAGAGCCTCTTAAATATTACACACTGGTCCTTTAATGCGTTTTTGTCCCGCCTCTACTCAATGGTGGTGAACCCTGTAATATACAGTCAATCATCTACAGAACAAGGTTTTCTACTTCGTCTGTAATTGTAATCCGAGTGCTCGATGCACCAGAGTGAGATGGCATTTCATAGGGTTTTTGCGATTATTGCTGTTTGCCATAGCAAATATATTTGTAACGTGTTCTCAGTTCGTTTGGTAATCACTTTGTTCGTGTGTGATTAACTCTAGCAAAATAATTTAGCTGCTTTTTATGCAACATGGCAGACGCTAATGTTGTTGACCAGATTTTAGGGAGGTCATTTAATTCGTTAAAGTAACCCGATATGTTAGAATACGATGAGAACATTTTAGAACTACATGTGTCATTTGGTAACCAGGTAGCCTAACAACATTTATTAGGATTGTACTTTTATAACTGTACTCTGTTGTCTTTTCTCTTAGCTACTGCGCCAAACACACCATACAAACCTACTTGGCAATAAATCTTGTTCTTATTAGACAACTGTGCTTCCCTTGTGTTTGAAAGGACCAGCCGCCACTGATATTCATGTGACAAGGTCCTAGTGGTATTTTGTGTGCCGCATGGATGCATGCGTGCACGCATATTTTTCTGCTTTATGGTCTTGGCCAATCATATGGCTGTATTTATCTTTTTTTTTGGTCTCCCAGGAAACTTTCGTTGCACCCACTGTAAGAAAACCTTCTACTGTTCCGTGGGGTGTCAGAGAGAGGACTGGAAAGCACATAAACATGTGTGTAAGGCCAGCACTCCAGACAACGCAAAGTATGTTGGTTCAGCCCTCCGGGCTCTAAAAAGTTGTTACACGTTTTATCTCATTGTTGCTCATTTCTAATGTTTTTACAAAGCAAAATCCCTTTCTTGTTTTTTACCTAAAGTGAAAAACCTAGGGAAGAGAGAGACATCCTGCCAGAGCCAAAGGTAGTCTACAGCCTGTGGAAAAATTGATTTAATCCAATACCAATTAAATGATCATTATGAGCTGAGTTTAATTGTACAATTGGAGATAGAGAAGGATGCTTCTCCTTGTCTTGTTAAAGCACCTAAGAATTTAGTCTTGCCTAAACAAAATTTTAATCATTATCTTGGTCATATTTCCATTAGGTGAACCAGAGTAGTGTATCCAAAAGGGTCTATCTTGGAGACTTAAAAAAGAATGAAATCACCAAAGGGGCAGAGATACAGGTATTTTATAGTACTGTACAGTACATGTATATCTGCTCTGAATCTTGCTATAACAATAGTGGATGGATGTTAGTAAAGCTTGCTTGATAAGGTGTTCATCATAGTTTTTAATTTTTACGTTTCAGGTGTCTATATTGGAGCTACACAGTGCTGGTAGGTTTTTTGTGCATCCTCAGTGCACTGAAATAGCGGAGGCCCTGCAGGTCATCAGCAAGGAGCTCCAGAGGACCTACAGCGGCAGCCCCTCAGGGACGGCATACATCCCCGACCTGGGGGAGGTCTGTGCTGTTAAGTTCTCCCTTGATCAGGTGAGCATTTTGAGTCCCTCCCCAACGGTATTCCATCTTTAGTCTAGTTTTTGGGGAAATTTGTTCTGTCAATTTGGGTTGTTTAGGATGGTGTTTCATTCTAGAACAGAATGAAGTTTCGAGACTTAACTTTTTAGCTGGACAAACTCTAGTTGAATCGCCTTGCTTTTAGAGTTGAAAGTCTTTTATCTATACACTTGTTGAGTCTGTTGTCTTCTCTCCTATCGCTAACCCCTTCTTTTCTTTCCCCTATATAGAACTGGTATCGAGGTGTGGCCCAGTCAATAGCTGCTGACCAGAAGACGGCTAACATGCTTTACATTGATTTTGGCAATGAGGAAACTGTCCCTGTTGACAGGGTCAGGCCACTGGCTTCCCACATCCAGCCCTTCCCCCCCTGTGTAAGTGCACAATCCACTGACCGTGGCTCAAATGTTAGAAGTCTCTAACAAATGCCATTGAATGACGTTTGTATAATGCTGCACTCATTTCTTTCAGGCAATGGAGTGCTGCATTGCTGGGGTGATGCCAGTGAGTGGCATCTGGACAGCCGAGTGTTGCATTGTGTTGAAGCAGGTTTTGCTTGGCAAGAGCATGAAAGCCAACATAGTAGACATACAGCATAATGGTCGTGTGTATGTTGTGGACATCATGCTTTCCTCCCTAGGTAGGAAATACTACCTATTGTCTGTTATAACACTCCTGGGCCTCATTTATAAAACTCCACGTATGTAGTTTCAGAAAAACGTACATACGGAAAATAAAGGAATTTAATTTCTCCACGCTAAGTTCGTTTTATAAAACGCAATCAACTGTAAAGTTGCCCTCCAAGAACGCGTTTCTAGTCACACCCTGTTAACAACGGCCCCATATAATATTAAAATACCGTGCGCCTGAGTAACCCGTTGACTTCACATAGAGGATGACGAAAGCAAAGCGGAAACCAGGAAAAGCTTTATCAAACTTCATATAAGGATTAGTTTATATAACGGCAAGATGTCACAGTGCCACGAATGTTGTGCTTTTTGAAGTTGTATCCCCTCAGAAATTTACAAGTTGACAGGTAAGGTAAAGTTTGATCCGATATCAAAGAAAATTATACAAAAAGAAATGACTGGAAAGTTACACGAACATAGACATTAGAAGTCATCCAGCGAAGAGTGGTCCATGCTCTGTCTCAATACATGTATATCTCGATGATCATGTCCAATAAACGTTTATAACTTTCTGTAATAGCCTACATACGACTATTGTTTATAATATGTGATCAATCAACCTGCCAGAAAAAATGTATCTAAAAAAATCTAAATAAAAAGGGACCCGTGCAGAAATATTTTGTAGTTAAGTTTGAATAATTGTTAAATATTGCCAGCCATATCAATTTAACAGTGTCATTCATTGCTATCGTCATCGCATGCGTCAGTGTTTCCAGAGAGATAGGGAGAGAGATTTTTTATAAATTCGCACAGAAAATGGCGTTTGCAGTCTTTTCTACTTATACAGCATATATAAATGAGGCCCCTGATGATTACAGATAAATGTCATCTGTTTAAATATAACCAAATAAAATGGCTGTTATCAACCACCTCCAGACACCCAGCTGAGCAAATTCCTCATTCAACATGGTTATGCAGCCAAAGAACCAGTCTCTCCCAAGCTCATTGAGCAAGACATAAGTAAGTCACCTCAACCTGTACATTTCCATATCATTGTTAGTTTAATAAGCATCTCATAACAACTGATAAGGCAAACTAACAATGCTGTAGTGATTGACAGTTTGGTAGATTAAGTCTGATTTGTTAAAGCTTCATAGAACAACTTTTATTTTCTAATGCTATTGTAATTGTTCTTAACGAGTCCCAGTGAAACCAACGTTGTAACCTGAGACCTCTTGGATTTCTAGATACAGTTAATGTATCTAGGGCTGTGACGATAACCGGATTACTTTTTTTTTGCTGGTGAAAGTGCCCAAGAGTGCTTGGGCGGTATCCATCTATCATGCCTTCCTGACATTTCACTTATATGGTACCGTATTTGTGTGAAAAAGTAAAAGCTGAGCTGCTGGGTAAACTGTGCATGTGGGACACGCCAAAGCCCCACACTACATGAGGCAAGGGATGTCCTGCTAAGCTCAAGAATAGTGTAATCTAAGCATATGAAAAATATTTCACACCACCAAATCTCTTAATTACACCTATATTGTGCATGGCAAACAGTTTGTGCCGATAGAGAAAGTATTTCTAAAAGACTGCTGATTGTATTTTCCTTGTCTAAACTCACTGAAAATGCCCTAGTCTGAAGCTCATGAGTGTGAGCTGTAGTCATAGTTTGTTCAAGGCAAATGAACATTTTTTTTTTTTTTTTCTCCAGCGAATCTGGAAATAATATCAACAACATTGTGCTTGTGAAACAGTTTGTGCACCAAGAAGACATGGTTATAAAAATCGCTAATTCCAAAGCACTCGTATGGTCCTACAGAAATAGCTGACACGCCCACAAGATTAAGAATTAAGAATACTGTAGGCTGTTTTGCTGTCAAAACACATGTCTGGTTTATTATTACCGGACATTTTAACCAAACAAAGTTTTTATTTTTGTGTTTTTTTTTTTTTTTTTTTTTTTTTTTTTTTTTAATAATACATTTTACTCGTCGTTGATCACCATAGTCATTGCTTTTTTACCACGGTAAGAAAAGGAAAAAAATCCATACTGTCACAGCCCTATTTGTATCGCCAGTGTACTGACAGTAACCTGTTTGGAAATACACTGGCACATAATAAATTATGTGGTCTATGTATCAGCATGTGTTACTACATTAATGGACACAGGTCTGGTTGAAGTCAGAAGAATATGACTGCTTTAAAATACAGGCTGCAGTTTCATCACATGCACTTGCTAAAAGTTCTCCTACACAACTTTTGTCAATACTGATTTGTTTTAGATGTTTTCCACAAGGTCCTCCTTGCTTTCCTCAGACTCCTTGGTGAGTGCCTCCTTGGAAAACTTCAAGCGTCTGTCCAATGGAAAGGATGAGAACATGGGTGTCCAGTCACCAGAGCCCTTGACCCAAGGCCTGGGAGACTCCTTCACTGCTGTGGTCACCCTGATTCGCTCACCTCATGACATTATCTGCCAAAAAGTGGAAAACGCTTGTGAGTAGTGGTGCACGGTGTACCGATAAGCTACTGCATCTTGTTGATGTCCGACTTGGACATGTAACCTCTACTCGGGCAAGTGAATGACAAATTTACTTCCCAGAGAATGTCCCAGAGAATAAGTACATGATAATGCTTAATATCAAGCCCTGTGATCGCTTTAGAGTTGTGTTCTATCTTTTTGTGTATGTTATTCACGAAATAGCATACACAATTATTGGCCAGCCTTGCGCATGGGAAGCAAATAACACAGAATACTACAAATGTTGTGGATAGCTCTGAAAACGAATGGAGAGGATGGCATATGGGAACAATTTCTTGTACTTGGTGGAAATTAAGCCCTTCCTTAACTTGCTAGTGCAAGATTTCTCTGCGCATGGAGTGGAAATTGCAAGCTTCTGAGACTCCTTAACTCCAAGCAGCCCAAAGGAATACAATCTAATTTTGTTGAGCAGTGACTGATAGGATTTTAGGTTGCTTTTAAAGTGTGGCTGAGCAGAGATTAATGCTGAGCTAAATGAGAGCTTGTGGTTTTGTAGGTGTGATCCATGAGATGCAGCTGAGATTGAGGGATTACTGCTGTCAGTTGCCAGCCAGCCAGAACTTCAGACCAGCCCCTGGAACCGTCTGCTGCTCCCAGTTCTCTGGTACATTGCGCCATTTGTTTATTTGGCACAGCCATTCCCAAAGGGGCGGGCTTGTTCAGGGGTTAGGAACCTGCTAAAAGGTGCTCGCAGAAAGGCCTGCGTCGCAACAACCTTTCGCCTGGGATTCACACACACCTACACCCCATCACAGAAAACATCTATCTAAATGTTGTAGAGATTTAAATGTAATACTCATTGATGGCTATTATGATAAACGCAGCTTCAGATTACAAGATCAGATTACTTATCTGTTGCCTTTCCCCAGAGGACAACATGTGGTACAGGGCTATGGTGCTTGCCTACTCGTCTGAGGAGCGCGTGTGTGTCGGTTACATCGACTTTGGCAACTCTGAGGAGGTGGAGCTGGGATGCCTACGACCACTTAGCAGCCCCCTTTTGGCACTGCCCATGCAGGCCATCCCCTGTGCCTTGGCAGGTAATGTCAACACTCCCCAAGCCTTATGACTTGCACGATATTTACCTATGAGCTGCCTTGGAGCTACCACAAACAAGATTGCTGCATTAAATGATCATTATAAGCATCACTGGGAGTGATGCACATTTCTGCTTACCCGGGTTGGATCACTGCAAAAACTGTCAAATACTGACATTTTCTACAAAACCGGAGCTTATATTTGCTTTCATGGATGTGAAACCTAGATGTAGTGGTTGTCCTAAACAACTTGATCCAGTTTTGACAAAAGATAAAAGTGAATAAAGTTGTTAACCGGGGCTTTAATCTGACAATAAATTCTTAAATCCGTTTTCCACCATTTCTGTGAAGTCATCTCATTCATACTGGCTGTGGGCTTTTTCACAGGGATACAGCCAGCCGGGGAGGCCTGGTCAGAGCAGTGTCTTCTAACCCTACAGCAGAGAGTTTCCAACCGTGTCCTCAGTGTGAAGATCCTGGGAGAGCGCGACGGTACGGCACTGGTGGCCATGATTGACGAAACCAGTGACCCGCAAGCAAACGTGGCTGAACTGCTGCTCTCTGCCGGTTACGCTGTTCCTGACACTGATGGCCACCAGAAGGCAGAGCAGGCCGCACGCACTGCTCCTGCTGAACAAGTAGAGGGTAAACGGGCTTGTTGATACTCTAGGGTGCTGAACATTGTTAAAGTTCTTAACTTTTCATTGACACTCTGAATAGTGTGTTTTCATGTATATTGTTTTTCTATGGGTGGCAACATCCTGGAACGCAGCAACATGTATAATTTGTGATATAAATCCTTTATAAAGTCTTATATTTAATGTCTGAGGTGTAAATATCCATTCCCCAGGCTCCACGTCCCTGGTGTGGGCAAGTGCTGAGCTTCCCTGTGATGGCCAGACAGTGGAGCTGCTGGTCAGCATTGTGGAGACTCCTGGGGAGTTTTACTGCTACATTTATAACTCTAAAGGTACTGTTGTATTTCAGTTTTTCTCAAGTGAAGTAGCTTATCTTAATAAAGTTGAATCCCCATCTGTTATGTAATTGATACATTAGTTTAACATCATTAAATTACAATACTGTGGCACCACAGGTGTAAATTACGCCTGTGGTGCCTATTGTGCTTCAAGGCGGATTTGCTGTTAGAAGTTGTTAGTTGAATTGTTAGCTGTTAAATTGTCCTATAATTTTTTTGTTTGTAACTTGTCAGACCTTAATAATCTGATGATGCTTGGAGCTGAATTGAAGCAACACTGTGAGGCAGATGCCGCTCCATTCACACCCAAAGTGGGAGAGCCCTGCTGTGCCTTGTTTTCTGGTGAGGATCCAGTTAAACGACAACCACTTTCCTAAATGATTCAACCCATTTCATTACAAAGTATAGGCCATAATGCACTGTTTGTATGACCTTTTCAAAAATACCTGTACGTTGTAGCAAACGTCAAACGCCATAGAAAATAATTGTGCCACCATGCATAATATCCATACATTAGCATTTGTGTAAGACTTCATTAGCATAGGTTTTTGTTCTCAACCATGCACTGTCAAGGCCCAAGAGTATACAGGTTTTCATTTGAGGGTACACTTGTGTTTGAAATGCACACCACTGTAGAGTGTAGAGAACAGTTGGTCTGTGGAACTGGGGGCAGAGGTAGTGAGGAGTTCCAGAAGGTTTCAAACAAACACATTTTTTGTAAGGCCTTAAACCATAAGGGCTATTTCGGACACAAATCAGACGAGTCTCATTAATTAAATTAAAACACATTATCTGTGTAGTTTAGGTATAGATTATAAATCATTTGGTGTCATTTTTTGGTAGCTATGCCTCTGGCACATGGTGGAGTTTCCACATTTCCATATCTACTTGGTGCCTCTGCCGTAGGAGATGTGGCGTGGTATCGAGCCATGGTCCAGGAGCTGTGTGAGGACGAGGCAGCCGTGTACTTTGTGGACTATGGCAACAGCACCAAGGTGGAGAAGAGCTGGCTCCGAGCCATTACACCTCAACTCCTGAAGTTGCCTTTCCAGGTCCTTCGCTGCTGGCTCACAGGTGCTGTGTGTGTGTGTCTGTGTGTGTGTGTGTGCATGAGGGGCGGGGTGATGCCACAATGTCTGCCAGTACCACTAACTGACCATGTGTGTTCCCTCTCCTTCAGGTGTGGAGCCCCTGGGCTCAGTATGGAGCAGTGAGTCCCTGATCTCGTTCCAGTCTCTGGTGGTTGGCCAGAAGCTCTCTGCGCGTGTCGTCAAGGTCACTGAGCAGGGCTACGGCGTGGAGCTGGAGAGCGAAGGGCAGAGCGTTGCGGCTGCCCTGCTCTCTGCCAAGCTGGCCAAAGCTCCCGGAGAGACTGGTGCCACGCCCACCGAGGCCCATGCAAGCACTGCCACCAAAGAGCCAGCAAGGAAAGAGGTGGAGCAAGTATCTGAAGCCCCCAGTCGGTCGCCAGGCAGCTCCAAGGATACCCAGACGGTATCTGTGGCTACGCCCTCAGCTGGTTAGTTAGATCCTGTGCATCTAAATGTGAGTGTTGCCATGTCTCAGACCTGCGAGTCCGGTTGTGTCCGGAGTCTGGTTGAAATGCTGTTTGTGTTGTGTAGAGCTGTACCCTATGGACTGGAAGATGGAGGAGCTGCCCCGCAATGATGCCTTCCAGCCTCAGATCGCAGCAGTCACTAGCCCTTCCCTCTTCTACGTCGTCTGTCCCAGCCAAGGTCCTAACACCTCCTCACCTTTCACACAGACGTGTATAATGCAGTAGGGTTTCATGCACACTAAACCTATTTTGGTGTGCCCATCATTACTACTCCCCTAGTGAACCTGGAGAAGCTTCAGCAGGTGATGATGGACGTGGCGGTGTACTGCAGCACCAACCAGCCGTCGTATTCCTCCTCCTCCTCACCGGGCCAGAGCAAGCCTGCCCCCGGGGCAGCCTGCTGCGCCTGCTTCTCTGGTGAGAAACCACCAGAAGCTGAAGCCTCTGTAGGCAGGGTTAGAACAGCCAGGTTCTTGGCATCAGGAACCAAGCAGCAGAAGGTTGAAAGTTACTGAAGAATTCCATATGAATGTATCATGGCACCATGCAGCTCTCATTCCTTGCATTCCCGCCCTTGAAAATGATTATAGGTCAGGACTTCCCTATGTAGACAGACAACTGATCCACAAACACGACCTCACCTGGGACCTCACCTGCAGTTGTTGCCAAAAGGACAATAATTTGGTGTCTGCAGGTAGATGTAATTACACAGTATGCATGCAGTCGAGCATAAGGCTCTTCTTTAAACACAGTATACAGGCTGGAGACGAGAGGAGGGTGTGCATTCCACAGTGCAGGGTTAGGTTAACAGGGTTCCGCCTAATGGAGTTTTCCACCGCTAACCTTGAGAACGGAAGGACTTTGAGGGCATTGGCTCGTGAAGGCCCCGAATGGCAGCAGTATGGGTGGTGCCATGCTGTTCCTTACTTCATGGGCGGGCTCAAAACACTTACCATCCCCTCCTCCATGGGATTGCCTCAACAGGTGATAAGAACTGGTACCGTGCTGTGGTCCTGGAAGCCAATGAGAGCGAGGCCACTGTGCTCTATGCCGACTACGGGAACTCTGAGAAGATGCCATACTCCAGTATCCTGCCCATCCCCCGCCACCTGCTGCAGGTCCCCTTTCACATCACGCGTTGTGCCCTCAGCCGTAAGACACTCAGTTGTACAGGAAATGTGTTGCTATCCCAACTATCGATAATGTCCACCCCCCGTTGTCCACGTCTGTATCGCTCACTGGCGGTGAGCATTAAATTAGAACTGCAAAAATAGCTGCCTCTACCAGCAGATCCCACTCTGATTTGGTCAGTAGAATTCAAACACATCACTTCTTCTAGAAGTGATGTTAGTTCTCAGGACTAGATTCAAGTGTCTGCATTGTGTTACCTGCCACAGATTAAATGGCTTTTGTTTTTAACAAAATAATTTGTGTAAAAATGAAAGCAGCTTTAAGATGGAAATGGTGGGAAATACCCTTTGGTTTAAACAGGAAATATTTAAAGGAATAATTTGGGTTCTTAATACAAAGACGGCACTATAAAGTATACTTTTGATGGCCCATAAGACATGCCTAAAGCCATAAGCGGAAATATTTTTAGCTAATAAAATACCATAGGTATGAAAACATATACTATACCTGAACTCAAGAACTTCAGTCTTCTCCTATTTTTATTCATCCCACCTCTCAGCTCGGGAGCACTTCCCGTCAGTGTGGCCAGAAGAAGTCCTGCGGCTGTTTCAGTCCGTGCTGACGGCCGGCGTCCTGGCCACGGTCCAGTCTTTCGACGGTTCCATCCACCTCCTCTCCCTCTCGATGCCCGCTGAGATGGGTGGAGGTGACCTTGGTGCCATGGTCCTGGAGAGATTTCATGCCCCGGACAAGAGTCCTCCAAGCGTGACTGCAGCACCTCAGGTCAACCCCACTGAAAGCAGCGCCTGTAGCGCTGCTGCGGCTGCTAATTCTGTGCCTGACCACCCCGACCCCAACCCGACTGGCAAAACTTGTAAGGAGCCTGCAGTCACCACTGCTGACCCAGCCGTGCCTCCTGGCCAAGCGCTCTCCCATAAGGAGACTATAGTTTCTGCCCTTTTACCAAAGGGTAGGTCGACTCTTTCAGAGCTTTCATTTGCAAGTATACATTTGTCTTATACCCTTTCTACCTTGGCACATCAACTGAGTGGCCAGAACTGGTGGACATGATTTACAGGCTCCTGAGGTGGCTCGGAGCCGGATTAGACAAAAATAAGCTTTAACAGATGGTTCATTTTATGTGTATGTTTGTGTAATTTCATATTTCAATCTCTATAACGAAATACTATATTGTGGCATACCGTTGTGATATAACATTACATATACTGTGATCATGGTATGTGATAATTGTATGCATAACACATTAGGACATGTTGCTTTTTTTTTTCAGGTACATGTAATGCCGAACAGAAGTCCAATGACCAAACAGAGCCAACAGGTTTAACTAAAACGGAGAGCAATGGTATGTATTCCTTTCCTAAGGAATAGTTAGTGAGTATGTGCTTTTGAAAATGTTTATTGATCCACAGCAGTTATTCATGTTTGGAAGGGAATACACTTCAAAAACCGTTCACATTCCAGTTCTTTGCATTCCAGTATAAGGTCTCAGTCTCATCTCTGTTGCCTTCTAAGTGGACATCTCACACTTTATTTGAATTCCAGGTCATCAGAAATCAGACTGCTGCTGTGGGGGCCTGAAGGCTAAGGTCAGTGCTGTTTGACATTTATTTTGTTTTTGATGTTCAACACATTGTGTTTCGCAAGTCCTGCTTTGAATACTTGCAGTTAAGTTAAAGACTGCAAAAGATAGGTTTACTATGCTTTTATATCATGTTTTTTTGTTTTCCACAGATCGACAATCTGGAACGATTACTCCATCTTCAACTTAAACTCCTTGAGGAAATATCTGGGCAGAAAAATTAATAGGCATGATTGTACACAACATTGACAGTTTTCTAGTCAGATTGTTGAAGGCCATTTAAATGTGCCTCAAGTTTCAAAAAGCTGTTGCAGCTTGATTGCTTGTTTTTGTTTCCTAGCGTTCATTCTTGATCAAGGTTTGTTCTAAATGTTTTATATAATGCTATATATTACAATAATTTTTTTATATATGAATGCACTTTACTATTTGGTTAGTATTTGGGTTTTATAGTTCATGATTCAGCTTTGCTGGTTATTTATATTTTGTATGTGTATCTGGAATATTACACATGAAGGATTCCTTATTTTCCTTGGTTAATGTGCAAGGGACACACCCCATCTGGTTAGTTTTCTGCATGTTTAAGTGTTAAAGATGCTGGAGTTACTGTAGTAAGATTTTGTTTGTAACTGTAACATCCTGCAATTTACCTATAGCGAAATGTTAGTAATGTTGATGTAATACATTTTGTTCATTAAAGAAATCATTCTTCTGCTTTAATGGTTCTGGTTCAATAATGTCTAAATATAAACTGCAAGCCTACTAAATCCAGAACCAGACCAAACCTACAAATGCCAAACAAAGGTTGTATTACTGGGTTATTTTGCTCATGAGACAGTCTGCAGTACATCAGTGGGGGATGCCCGTATTTTAAGCGCTGTATCCCAGTCTCAATGGCAGTCAGTTCACGATGTACAGAAATGTACAACCTTTAGAAGTACAAACAAACGATAATCCCCACCCGTACCTTTTGAGGTGGGTATGCTGAGCCAAGTAGGTGTGGTCGGTGCTTGTTACTGCTCCTGACCTAAGATCTAGTCAAGCCTGCGCTCTGCGGAAGCTGGGTGTAGTAGCTGGGACGTTTTGAGGTGAGCTGTCTACTACCATTTAGATGCATTTAACGTGAATTTAATTGTACCCAACGAAGCACGGTAAGATTTGTTTTTGGCTTGTTATCTTTGTACTATAGTTCCAATTCTGATACAGCAGCTTGTAGGTTGCTGCTTGTGATAGGAGATCGGGATGCGCTACTGTCGCTTCTGTGGCTTGCAGCAAAACTCGATCTAAGAATTGTGGTAGACCCTATTGGGAATGAATAGTCTGTAGCCCACTGCCGGTTAACGTCACATAAATTGGCTTATGGTTAAACATGTCGGTAGCTAAAAGTATTTTCCTTAGTTACCGGTACATCAGTATTGGCAGGTCATGCCTGACCCCAGCTTCTGGTTAGACCCCTCATGTAGGCTACCATTGTCAACTTGCCAATGAATGGATTTGTTTAATTTATTAACCGTTCCTTACTGTGTCATAATTGTGATGTCATTGAACTCATATGGAAGTAGGCTACTGTAGGTTTAGCATCAAAATTAAATACTGCAGTTTTTCATAACGTACATAAAACTAAAACAACATAATAGATCCAACCAGATTATGAATTCCAGGAAAATTTGTTTTGGCCACTTTATGACCTAGCCTACCACGTAATGAAACTAAAACACAGATTGAAACAACTCAGCAATAGCGCTTCTGTATCTCTGCAAGCCCACACGAGGCAAATTTGCTTAAAGGGGTCAAACAATTTATAGTTCAAACTTGTTACTTTATTAATATCTTATAATTTGGACTCTAAATCACCTTTCTGGGAAAAAACAAAACAGTTTCCGGTTTCAAAAATGCCTTGTTGGGACAACATAACATTATATTTCACAATGTCATTCTCTATGTATTATTCACTTCCAAGTATAGGTTAAAGGATATTTGAGGATTATCTACTGTATGAAGTTGGTCCAAAAGGCAGCACTAATTATAGACCACTGTATTGTAGGCTAGGCACTTTCTGACTTGTCACTCAATTCAAACCAGAAGGCACTTCTGCTCTTCTTAGTGTGGTTTTTAAGGTGGTACTTTACATTTTCTGCATCTTTGTCAGCTATCCGCATTGGAATCCTTGTGAATGCTTGTGATGTGCCTGCCAGTTTTGGGCTTTTTTTCCGACTTGCTTTACTCTTGCAAGCAGGTGTGTGTGTGTGTGTGTGTGTGTGTGTGTCTGCGTGTGCACATTCAAAGCAATGTTCTTATTGTGCCATATTGAAATCGCTCGTCTGCTGGCCAAATACAGCAGCAGTAGCGATTGGAGATGGTTATCTGCACAGTGTTTCTTTGAGCACATCCAGCGCAGCTCTTCAGATCTATATCAACAACACAGACTCCCTGGTGCAGAAAAGATAATCTCAGTCTCTCAGACACAGAGCCGTAGTCCAGACACAGACAAGATATTATAATGGCACACATTGACAGTGCTAATCTGAGCCCCTTTAACTTCCTACTTCAGATTATACAAGAAAAACCTAACTTTCCCAGTGGTTTCCCAGTATTCTTTTTTTGCAAGCAAAATGTCTGTACGAATGTCGAAAGTTGAATGTCATGAGATCATATATGGTCTCCCCCATGTGTGAAAGTTCAGTGCTCTTCATCTGTCTCTATAGGGCTGAGCAGTCGGCATTCCTGCAGCCGCACATTGCCTGTTGTTATGAATCTTGTCCTCCTCAATCCTGTCTTTCTCCCGCATGGCGCACATACTCACATCTCAAGCAGGAGAGATCTTTATCATGCAAGTGTTTTGTTTACCACACACATCAAAAGGGGTGATCACAGATATGCTTTAAGTCTTTGTTACCCGGCTAGTCTTAACAATTACAGAATAAGATATACACCGGCCTGAACTCAGAGGAAGGAACATGAATGTGGGTCGTCACTTTTGTTGACTGAATTGGGCTTTTCCACACGTCGCTGGTCTTTATTTGGTTTGTCTAAGTCCTATTGATGGTGGTACACCTGCTGGGGAGAGTAGCTAGATAATATTAACATAAAAATAGTTAAGTACATGAAATTGTTATTCTCTGGTTGAAGTGAGGTTAACTCAAGATATTTAGCCTAATATTTGACAACCCCTTGCACTAAACAATGATTACACCAAACAATATTGATGGAGATTTTTGCTACATTACAGTGGGTTATACTAACTTCTAATACCACTATCCTTCAGTAGCCTGCCTCTATATTTAAATTCCTTCATTAGGTCTATGGTGGAATCTAGACTTATTAAAGCAAGTATATTAAATGTCAACATCCCAATATGTTCTGACCATTAAGTGCGGGTTGGAAGACGTCTTTCAACAACAGTCCCTTAATTCTATTGCCCTGCTAACTTTCGAAGGGCTTGACCTTTGAACTTGGCTGTGAGAACAGTTTAAAGGCATACTGATGGTGCCTGAGGCAGCCACATGCTCAGGTTGCCGCGTAAAGTGAATTGAAGGCATTGGAGTTGAGCCGTGACCACCGAAAAGTGTTTCATAGGTCGTCCCAGTATTTCTTATATCATAACAATAATTAACGTTGTGTACTGTAAACAACCCTGATCATTATGGCAAAATGTATAAAAGACAATTAATATTGATATCTAAAAATAATGTAAAAAATGAGATCAGCATAAGAGTTGGAGGCCAAAAATCCTCCATAATAAATCAAATCTAGCAGGCTTTGGTTGATTGAATCAGGGGTGCATGCGGGTGTGGATGAGGAGACTACATGCTACATGCTACATGTTAACCTGACCTAGAACGGTCAAATAGCCCCCTAATTAAAAACAAGCCCCACCGGCTTCTTTGTAAGTTCGGCCAGAGACTTGGCGGTGCCTGCCCGCGCCTTGCACCTGGCACCTTGGCTCTCCCTTCACTGCTAGAACTATTTTGCCTTATTTTACCATGTATAATGCACTGATACAGTATGTCTCTCTCTATTCTATCAACCTGCTAAGAACATGTCTCTCTGTCTTATTCCAGGTCTCCCATCATGAACTCCGGTGTCCAGCTCTCTTTTCTCGCCACACTGGTTTTTCTCCAAGGTAGGTTGATAAATAATGTAATGTTAGTTATGATTTCTGTCCTGGAACATTTATGTTATTGATGCATATGGATACTTAAGTTGTGTGAATGTCCACCATTTTTTCTTTTTCTTTTTTTCTTCATAAGGTTTAATACAGTAAGTGTTGTTATCACGTGCACTGTATTAGAGTAACGTGTTGCTGCTGTGTTTTTGGGCTGCACTTAAAGTGGCGCTGGTTTCTGTACAAATTTAGCATTGATTTTATAGCTGATCGTCAAGTCACCTACGTGGCCTCGAGAGTATTCGCCTCAGGGGAGAGGCAGGGCTTGTGAGCCAATGTAATGGTTGAGTTTGTTTCAGAAATGACAGCTTTAGCACTGTCTGAAGTATTTACTATTGATCATTTTAAGACTTTGAACTTCAAGAAACCAGACTGCACTCTATTCATTACCATCTCCTTTTCTCACAACACAGAGAAGACAACACAGTAAACGTGCTGGAGCAGATAGAAATCCACGTATTCCAGACAGGGATTACAACTACACAGCGCTCCATGTCCCTCCAGGCAACGTGTGACCGACATGGGGTTAACAGTGCATGGACATTGTCCGCACAGCCTTCTGGTTCTTTAATTTTCCTGCTTTTTTTTCCTTCCCCATAAAGGGTTCACCCACATAGGCTATATTAAACATGTGCCTTCGATCTTTTAGAGACTCTCGGCTGAATAGAGAGACTTGGGGGCAGTGGGGCCCCACCAAACACAATACATCTGCTTCCCATGATCCTGGACTTTCTTTGTCAGGTGGGGTTTAGGCCTGGGACTGAACCAGAGACAGGTGTGAAGAGGAGAGCGCCGATGCCCCCTCCAAGGTTTCCTATTAACATCCCTATAGCGGCCATTGCAGGAGTCCTTCAAAGCATCCCTTTTTCACATTATTAGCTTCACATGAATAACCTTTCCTCCTGCGGATTCCAGCAGGAAGGGCCTCAAATTTTGGTATAATCCGTTCAATTTAGGATGTCATTTAAAACGGTAAACAAATACTTGACAAGATTGTTCTATTACAGTTACATTGGCAAGGAAAATGAAGTTCATTGCTTTAAATACATATTTTATCTCCATGCTTCATTATAAAGAAACACTTACAAAAAGTTAAGAGGTTAATTGATTCCATGCTGGACATTTTGTACGTTTTTATACTGAATGTGTTGACCGGAGAAACATTTGCATTGATTGTATTCTGGATTCTGACCAAAGATAATCAGACGGCTCACTGACCCTGAGAAAGGACTCCAGACTGTACATGTTTATTAATAAAGCCATTGGCCCTTTGGGAGTGGAATAAAGGAATCGTTGTCTTCCCTTGTCAACTCCCATTAGCTTTAAGGACTCAATCAACTGTTGTACTGAAGGCCAAGTGGGAGCTGGTCAACTGAATCACAACTCCCATTTTTAGCCCTGCTTTGTCCTAAGGCTAAAGGGGATGTAACTGGAATGTCTGTTCCGGAGAAATATGTCCTATTTAGAGGGTACTAAATTGTGCACCTCTTACACGAGGGGTTAAGGGCCTCAGGGTAGAAAGTGTGTGGAAAATGTGTGTGTACATGTGTAAGAAGACAAGTTTAGCCCTCTCGAACAACATCACAGGTTGTCCATTTACAGATGGTATCTGTCCTCAGCAAGGCAAGGTTAAATTCTCTCCCACAGCCCAAGGCTTGATTCTCTTGTTCAGTGGTTTTCAAATTGTGGGTCAGGACCCCCAAGGGGTTACTGGATGGTGTAGGGAGAACTCACGACTTCAAAATGTTATTTTATTTTTAATTATTCTTATTTTCAATGTAGATGTATTAAATATGCATATACTTTTCAGTGGGGTTCATGGTTTAATATATTCATTATTATGATAATACAGTATGTGATGCTTTTGCACATGCCGGCCTCTTTTTGACTCTGCAGACACAAGATCAACAAAATATATGCACAGTGGTAAAAAAGGAAACGTTCATGTGGGTTAACCCTTTGTTGTTGGTTCTCTCCAGTCCAGCAGAGCTCCTCGGTGCAGGAGATCCACACCAGTCCTGAGACCATCACCAAGATCCATTCAGCAGGAGAGAGTAAGTGCCATGTTATTATCACTATCAGAATCACTGAATGCTTAAAACCGCTTTACATTATGTACTGTATATGTAAACTAAAGTATGTAACTACAGTATCATTAGAAACGGCTGTCCTATTAGGTAACAAGACTTAATGTTTTCTTGGTTTAGTGCGGAAGTGTCTAGTAGTGTGTTTATGTGGGTGATTAGATGACAACTGCCTGATAAAGGAAGCCATTGAGATGTCAGGTTGAGTCCTTAGACTGGCCATCCTCCATGAGGAAGTGGTTTGGCCTAGCACAGGAGCATGCAGAGCCAGGCCTTCACACACGCTGTGACAGACAGCAGACATGCTCCCTGTGTCTTTAATGGTTCGCTACACGCTCAACAGTGCATGCTAACATGACAGCTACACCGCTTATCATTTACCCTGCTAGCCAGTGCTAACACGCTCAAGGGCGCGTGGTATGTGATTGTTTTCAGAGTGGAAAGCAAATCTTAGGTATTTTGTTGTTGTTTGGTACTGTGTCGAGGTGAGAGCATGGCAAGGCATGCGATTCCTGGCTCTGTTATTGTCAACTGTAATAGTCCATTTGATAAGAAACTAGCAAAATCCCATAATCCCCCTCAGTAACACAAATAGAGCGCCTGGGTTTTAATGTATTTGTCTTGATAGTTGTGGGCCTACATATGATGTTTGCATATGCTTAAAACTCTAAACCGTGTGTGTGTGTGTGTGTGTGTGTGTGTGTTTATAGTGATGCAGTGCTCAGCAGCCATGGATGTTCTTTTCCTTCTGGATGGGTCCTACAGCGTGGGGAACGGCGGTTTCGAGAGGTCCAAACACTTTGCGCTCAAACTCTGCCAAGCGCTGGACATAGGGCGAGACAAGGTTGTCCTTCTTGTCTGCCTGTCTGCCTGTCTGCCTGTCTGTCTTGCATGTGTACAATGTACAGCTGTACAGTTGTTCAACTTCCTCCTTGTGCAGGTGCGGGTAGGCTTGATTCAGTTTGGCTCCACCCCTCGGCTTGAGTTTTCCCTGGATGCCTATGCCACCAAACAAGAGCTGAAGAAACACATCAAGAAGGTATCCTACAGGTGGGACTATTAGCTCTCCTCTACAGATACCAACACAGAGTGTTGCTATCTGTCTATCGTTCTGTCTGTAGTGTATGATGTATTCAGAACTATTAAGTCACACAGAGAACATAATGTTTTATTGGTTTCTATGATATAACTCCAGCGATGATCATTGCATGTAATATGTGTGTCACCTGGGTGACAAATGGATGGGCACAAAACCATTTCCTTTTTATTAAGTGGAGATGAGCTAGTAGACACTAAACAGGAACTGAAGCTCCTCGGCTAAAGTGAGATGAAAGCAGTTAATAAAATGCATGTGTCTTGTCTTCATGTTTGACAGGTCAGACGATCTGTGTCGGATGTAATTACACCTCAAAGCGCGCGCACACACACACACACTCTGTCCCTCTAAGACATTTACATAGACAGGTTGGGCTCTGGTAGTGAAAACAAATTAATTTCAGATTAGAGGTAGGTGGTCAGTGGATATTGGATAAGACTGTGAACGGACAGCGGTAAATTAAGTCACCATGATGTGTTGCGTGTGTGATGTACGTCCTTGGATTTGAAAGTACAACTCCTAGTTTTGAATATGAACGTGGAGAATACGCATTCCCTCCTTTTACCTAAGACTTTCATACAGCAGAAAGCTAGGTTCACTAATAAAAGACGAAGCCTTCCTGTCTTTTCAAAAAGCAGGGTTTCTTCTAACACTAGATTCATAAGAACTGCTCAACTTTCATAAACAATTTCCAGTTTAGTATGTGGTAGATGATCACTTCAAAGCCAAACCACTGTGGGCCAATGGGGGGCGGGCATGAATGTTCCTTTTAATAAACTCATAAATTCATGAAAGCAATAATGTTGTCTTTCTCATCGCCCCCCCACCCAACCGTTTCCAGGGGAGGTAGCACCCAGACTGGCCTGGCCCTGAAGTTCGTGCTGAGGAAGGGATTCCCGGGGGGTCGCGACGCCTCCGGTGTGGCCCGCATCGTCATCCTGCTGTCCGACGGCAAATTTCAGGGCGATGTGGCGCAGGTGGGCGCTCAGCTGAAGGAGACGGGCGTCGTCCTGTTTGCCGTGGGCCTGCGTCACCCCAGGTATGGGACGACGGGATTAAAAACTATGAAACATTGCGGTTAACAAGGGAAACAAAGTTTACTTGTTCACACTGGGGAACACATGGGAAATGACGGCCTGTCCTGTCAGATGTTTAATGTTCTGTTGCTGCTTTGCAAACGGAGGTAAATGAAGTAATAGTATCCTGTACACATACCTACACATCCAATCAGTATTTTTATGGCAGTTTTAAGGTGTTGCCATTTACGGGCTCATTCTGGCTGCCCTGCAGGTGGGAGGAGCTACATTCCCTCGCCAGCGAGCCAATGGAGAGCCATGTTTTCTTCGCGGAGCATTTCCACGACGCTGTCAACGGCTTGTACACCACACTCAGCGCCTTCTCCGTGTGCAACACAACACCTGCAGGTGGGGACTTTTAGAGTCAACGATGGTTTTATGTCCATCTTTCTCATACATCAAACATCCATAAAAATAGGGGGGGAGGAGGAAATCGCCAAGGCAACTTGTTATGATTCCTTAAGTTACATATGAGACCGTTGAATATGGTCACATAGACATTTAATATTGGACCATTACAGTATCTGATTGGAGTCGAATCCAATACTGTACCATCAACCCATTTGAGCCTTCCTTAACACATGACCCCCTGACCATAGAGAGAATGTTCTTCTTTCCTCCTCCTGTCCCGCAGGCTGCCTGGTGAATTCCTATCCGTGTGAGAGGAAGACTCTGGAGACGGTGAAAGAGCTTCAAGGGAACTTCATGTGCTGGAAAGGCTCCAAGGGAGTTTCCCCATACACCTCTCTGTGTCCTTACTACAGGCAGGAATGCATGAATCATCCATGTAGCTTTACAGGAGAAAACCCACCCCATTGTGGGTCTTGAGCCTTAAGACGTAGATTTAAAATAATAAAATGAGTAATGAGTGTTGTATTTAGGTGTGCCTTTTAGCAAGCATGGACAATAGCATTGACTCGGTGGTGAGGTTTTCTCATATATTTATTGCCCACATGGGCGACCCACAACAGGGATGTACAACATGTACGTCACCTCAATCTAGCAGGTGTACAACAACAAGGTATAGATTCACCGGTTAGGTTACATGTAAAGGGTTGCCATGTACAAATCTAAAATACAACACGGTTACAGAAAACCTGTTAAAACCAAAAGAGCACTTTAAGGCGGTCTAAGCCTAAATTACTGTGCTGGACTTTTCATCAGTGCAGCAGAACAGAAGACAGGTCCCAGGTGTGAATATGCTGTGTCAGAGCTATCTTATGTTACTAGAATGCAGGGCTGTCATATCACTGTTGGCGTGTGTGTGTGTGTTTGTGTTTTGCAGGTATAAAAAGGCCTACAAGAGGCATGTGATGGCCTGCCATCGGACCATCTGCCCAAGTAAATAGGGTTGAAGGGGACTCTCATCTTGTTTCTTGTCCCTCTTTATCTCACCCTCTCTCTCTCCTAAATGACAGCAAGCCTCTCTCCTCTCCCTTAGATCCCTGTGACTCTCGGCCCTGTCTAAATGGTGGAACATGTGTGTCAGAAGGTGCAGAGGGCTACCGCTGTGTGTGTCCACCAGCCTATGGAGGAGACCCTCACTGTGGTGGGTACACAGCTGTTTGTGTGTCTTCATGATTGCATTCTGAGGCCCTTACAATGCATTGTAAGGGTTGGGGCCCATGAACATGCATGGGATTCAAAACAAAACAAAAAGGTGTTTTGCAGGTACAGAAACATCCTGTGCGTGTCTTCTGGATACTTCCATAGGCCTAAACTAAATCTATAATCTATCCTAATCTAAATAAACCTTAACCGCGCTAACAGCTGTATAGCTAACCCTAACTCGAAAAGCAGTTTAATGCCTTAACTTAACTTAAACTTAACTTTAGAAATGCCAGAAAACAGACGAGCAAAAAACATGGCCTGTGAAAAAGCTCCATGGAGAGGTCTGTAGTCGAATGAGTGAGCCTGCCCTGATGAAGCCAGTCCTCTGTTCCTCTGCAGCTCCTGCCCTGTCTCTGGACTGTTCCGTGGACCTGCTCTTCCTAGTAGAGGGTTCTGCCGCCATCAACCTGGAGGGCTTCTATCGCCTCAAGTCCTTTCTAAAGCGCTTCCTTCAGGCTGTGATAGGCTCTGACGCAGCCACCAAAGTGGGCCTGGCGGTGTTCGGCGGAGAGGCCCGCGTGGAGGCCCACATCGGCAAGTTCAGGGGAGACGTGCGGGGCCTTCTCGCGGCGGTGGAGGGGCTGAAGCCGGTCGGGGGCAAGGCTCTGACGGGCCAGGCGCTACGCTTTGTGACTCGGAGCGGCTTCGTGAGCGCACCCGTGTTCGCCGACGTCGCGGACGAGCTCCCCCGCGTGGTGGTACTGCTCACTGCCACCCCCGCGGCGGACGACGTGGTCGAGCCCTCCAAGTACGCGCGCGACAGGGAGATCTTCCTCATAGCGGTGGGGCCAGAGTCCCTAAAGGGCCAGTTGAACAACATCACTGGGAATCCCCAGAGGACGCTCAGCTACCCCTCCCCCGACCGGTTCAACACTAAGATCCCAGAGCTCAAGGCCAAGATCTGCAGTGTGGACACACAAGGTACCAAATCATCAAAATAACACCTAGCGCCACATTCAGTCTGTAGTTACCGATACTTCGAGTTGGACTCAATCTTTACAATGATATAAAAGGTTAAAATTAGATTATTTAATAGTGACTTATTGACTATGACTTTATATGAGCCAGGAACAAGAGACGTATTTGCATATTGGGTATAGGTTTTAGAGTAAAATAAGAGTGTAATGACCAGTGACCAGGTTCATGTGCTTCGTAACGGTATTACCTGCAGAGGGCGCCATATCAAAATTCTAAACATGAGGCTATGTAAATTGGTCATGACGTCTGGCGGTAACTTCTTTGCTCTCCAGGTTGTTTGGGCCAGGCGGTGGACCTGGTGTTCGCCCTGGACGCCTCGGGCGGCGTGAGCCGCGACAACTTCGTCACGCTCCGCAACTTTGTGAGCAGCGTCACGGTCCAGTTCGACATCAACCGCGACGTGGCCCAGGTGGCTCTGGTGGCGTACGCCCGGCGACCCATCACCGTTTTCGACCTGGACGCCCACCAGACGGGCTCCGCCGTGCTCGGGGCGGTCGCCGCCGCCGGCTACCTGGGAGGGGCGGCGTCAACGGGCGCCGCGCTGCTCCACGTACACACCGACGTCCTGACGGTGACCAAGGGGGCGCGACCCGGCGTCCACAAGGCCGTGGTCGTGCTGACGGACGGCTCGGGAGTGGACGACGCCGTCGTGCCCGCGCAGAAGATAAGGGACAACGGGGTGTCGCTGTTTGTGGTTGCTATCGGAGACGTGCAGAGGGAGAGGCTGCTGAGAATCGCCGGCATGGAGGAGCACATCATCTCGGTGCCGTTCTACGAGGATCTCAAGTACTATGAAGACGTGCTGGTGGGGATGCTGTGCTCAGGTGACAACGCAGGGAAAATCCCACCCTAACTTCCACACTGATGAGGTTATAATATATAATAATAGATATAATATGATTTACATCCCAATAGAGGCCACAATAACAAAAAATGTTAATTGCACTAACAAAGTTTGTGCAATTAACATATCTTTACTGCATAGGGTCAAATATAGGCTAGATTGAGGTGACTCGCTTAGTATATCTTTAAAGCATAAGCACTAAAATCAAACAGTAAGGACATCACCATCTAGAGGCAAAGACAGGTTATTGCAGCTGCTTTATCTAATTGGCTCAAATTAGTGCCATGTTATATATTCATTTGCATATCACTGTGCAGTTTTCAAGATGGTGCTGTCCATAAAGTTTGATTTTAGTGTTTGTTTACCATTTAATTTCTTTGATGTTTTTTCTAATAGTAAAAAGCAGTTACCAAAATGCTTATTGGGGCTTATAAGAATGACCAAGATGACTCACTGTCATCTGATTTTAATTGGCTGGTTTTCTTGATGTTTTTCCCCCATCCAATCAGAGGTGAAGAAACCAGTGAACCTGTGCAAGCCCAACCCCTGTATGAATGACGGCGTGTGCGTCCTATCAGGAGGAAGCTTCCGCTGCCAGTGCCAGGGCTACGAAGGACCACACTGTGAAACACGTCAGTGAAATGTATTTGGAAAGCCCCAAACTTACCTATGTTTGGCCGTTTTCCTGCTTTTTACTTTCACTTCAGATTTTCTATTAAAGCTAGTCATGTTCCAGCTCATATTGACCTTACTGCATATACTGTACTCTTATTTAGTTTTGCCTATACTCTGCTGAGGCATTGGTTTGTGATGCTGATATCACACCTAGACACCGGCTTTCATGAATGGGCAGTAAGCTGAATTGTTTGTTGTAAAGGACATTTATTAAAGTAAACGTATTTTAATATGTTTGTAATTTATACAGTATATAAAAGTTGTAATGTTATTTTCATTTTCTACATATGTAATATGTAGGCCTATAATATAGATAATAAATATATTTGTGTCTGTCTTTTTTATTTGGACTTTTGACTGTGTCTTTTCTTTTCATAATGTCATGATCCTTTGTTGTGTTGACCCCTCTGTCTCCCCCTTTTGGTTTCTCCTCAGGAAGCAGCAGGACCTCATCCAGAGGAGACCAACCCAGACCAGCTGCCCTCAGGAAGAAGGGCAGGCAGAAGAAGAGCCACCAGGAGCTCCTGCACCACTACAAGCTACACCGCAGAAGACATGCCTAAAACACCACACACACACACAGTACACTGACAACATGGACTTTGAAGCCTGGGTACATTTGTGTGTGCAGGCTTACACACACTGTCAATCACATAACTAAACCAACCTGATATGAGTGTGTGTCTCCTACTTTCAAACACACTGCAAAACATGAACTGTGGACATTTTCTCTACCAAAGAGTACATTCCATTTGGATATTGAAAGTATACTGTACTCACAGTAGAAAGATTTCCACCTCAGTCTAGCCTATATTGACCCTATGGGTGTAAAGATTCATTTGTGGAGTAAACTTCGAACCAGTTCACTCCCCAAGACAGTGCCATCATCATGTAAATGCCTTCAAACCTCATTTCTACTGAAGTGTTTCATTAACTGTCCATTATAGTGCCACTACTGAAATCTTGACCGTTCTAGGATGTACACTTTTCTAAGCTAATGTATGCGTTTCTGTTTTTTATTATTATTGTATGGACTTTCTTCCATTACCTTGATGGCTTGGTCAAATGCAAGATAACAAACAGTACTATACATTTTACTTCAGTTGTTTGATAGGATTTGTATGACTCTGCATAATCATTTGGTCACATTTGTAATTGCGAGTGGCTTGTTGAAATACACGTGTAGATTTGTAAAATTGTGAATTGGTTCTGATTCGATCATTAGTCAAATGTAATGGTTTTTTCCACTAACAATGAATGCATTTCAAACCATGAATTGCTGTCAGTATTACATTTTTATTTGAATAAAAAGTGCATTCTTGGCTACCAATAGAATAACTCAATAGGCTTAACAATAATAGTGTAAATATATTTACATCTTGGCTAACAGAACCAAGCTACAATCTACACTACCAGATGGCCAATTTAGTAAAAGGGGAGTCTTTTAATAGCATGCTTGTTTACGAAACTAACAGTGGTCTCCAATTTTAAACTGAACAGTTATAAAAACACATTTGTGCATCAAAATTACGAACACCAGACTGGCCAAAATGCAACTACATCGGATATCTCCTTTTAAAGAAGGCAAAAAAATTTAAAGTAAATGATATTGAAATATCATTCCCTTTTCTCATTTCTCTGAGGAGACAGTCTATCCCTTCTGTTTGGCTCTCTGTGCTCTGGAGTTTACAAGGAGGCAATGAGATGGGGATGCCCATTACAGGAAAGCAGTTAACAAGCTGATGCCTGACCCCTCATCCCATCCACACAAAGCTGACCTGGCCCAGAGGAACAGATTGGACCTTGTAGGTCACACGAGGTCAAAAGGTCACTCCCATCAAGTGGTGGATTTCTTCTCCCATTCCTGTGCATATGGAAAAAAACAAGACTGAGCATAACAGTATCTGAAAAGATAGTATGCCTCTTCAAGGACCTCAGTGCAGGTAAACTGTCAAATAGGATTGACTTAATGTTTGCTCTATAGTTGGTGAAGATTACCTTAGCCTTCTGCAGCACATTGCCTTTGCTGGGGGTCATTATGGATGCAGGCCGGTTTTTCAGTGCTGTGGCAGAGTTCACTGGAGAGCAGGAATCTCCACTGGTGGTGGTGGTGGTGGTGGTGGCGGCGGCGGCAGTGGTGGTGGTATGTGTTTGGGACGGAGAAGTCTGGGAAGGGGCCGTAGTTGAAACTTTTATCTAAGAGAAGAATTTGAGCAAAAACTTTTAAATCAAATGTTGACAACATGAATGAATAGCAGCCTTGAATCTTAATAAATAGGCCTTGTGATATACAACTATCTTGTCTTATTTTTTAACCCACGGTAGCTGATCAAAGAATTCTTTGCTCTGACTTTTTCCACCCTGTTTTTTCAAAAGTCCGGGTGAAAGGCTTGGATCTCCTTTTTTCTATCTCCATCTCTTTCTTTGTTCGCATGCCTGGAATCTGGAATTATGACATCAAACACTGCAACAATTAATCTTTCTTCCTTTGCCAAAGCCCTACATTCTTGTTACTTGACAATTTGTAGATACCACAGATTTCTCAGTGGAGATGCACATTAATCACCCAAAACAGATTTGACATGCATTAAAGCTGCAGCAGTTTGCAACTTTTTATCTTAATTGTAATTAGTTTTAATTTTAAAAATCAGACATGCTGACAGCTTGTCTTGTCCAATCCAAAACAGTACCCCATCTCCTCTGCTATTTTAGCTCATAGAGGGTAAAAGGTAAAAGCCAAGAAAAAGTGTTATTCTGTTACCGAATTAAATAAAAAACTAACTGCAGCTTTAAATTCTCACGTATAGGAGGACATTGTGACTGTGTTTCCCACCAGTAGACTAACCATGGGCGCATCATGGTGGCTGCTGTCCAGTGTTGTGCCCAGTGTGAAAGGTCCCGCCTCCACCTTCCGCAGGCTTTCCTTGACTTCCACCAAGCGTAGCTCCACCTCCACCCTGCGATGCTCCGCATCCCGACATGCCTCTTCCTTCAGCTTCAGACTGGCCTCTAGGGAGCCCTGCCGTTTGGTATCTGAGGAGACCAGAGCACAAAAATATACCAAACTGAAATGATGGCCAACCGAAATGATAAACGTCATTAGTATGCTTTAAGTCAATGCTGCTGTTAATTCTAGTGTTGTGCTACCCTTATAGGATATAAGCGCGTCTACCTTGACAGGCGCTGAGCTCCTCTTTGATCACTCTCCTCTCCTTCTTCAGGTCAGCCAGCGTGCCCCTCATCTCCTCCCTCTCTTTCTCCAGGCGGTCGCGCTCGTCGGTGTAACGCCGCACGTCGGCCTCTGTGCGGTTCTTGCCGAGTTTCCCCTCAAAGGCTCCAGGGCAACCTGGCGGTTTGGACAAATTAAACTAATTAAACCACGTTTAATGATCAGAATAAGGACACTTTCCGGTTAGATGCGGAATTATTTCAGACAAGCAATTGTAATGTTTAATGTTCTTTACATTAATTCTGATTAGATTAATGTAAAAACAATTCTCATCTGTCAACTGGTAGGCCCTTGTTGTGGAGAATTAAACTATTGATTACATTTACAGCATTTAGCAGATGCTTTTATCCAAAGTGACTTACAATAAGAACATTTGTCAATAGCTGAGTAGGTCATACACCAGTCACCATAAGCAAACAACATTTTGTTAGAATAATGACACCAGAATGTCATCATGGCTAACTTAGTTATACATTACATAACTTCATAGACCATGAGATTAACAGACAATGAGAAATAAAACAAAATCCTTTAGTAAGTTCATTTCCAGCAAGAAATCATTCCTCAAGACAATAATTCCTCAGTCTTAGAATTCAACTGAACCTAACCTAACATAAGTTACCTTAGTTACCCGACATAACTTAAGTTACCTTAGGCAGGGTAGGTTTTCCCCCTCTACTGACAAACCGTAAGGGTTTCCAGCTCACCTGTAAACTTGAGCTTGTCTCCACTACTGGTGCTTCTTCCCCGCAGAGGTTGGGGACTATGTGGAGAAGGTCCTGATGCGCTCTCTGCTAGCCCTGCTGCACTCAGTAATTTATCCCCGTTTACAGGGTCCTGGACTGGGGATGAGCTCTTTTGTGACTGGGTCTGAAGCCCGACTGGGCTAGAGGCCAGGGGGCGCTCCTGATCTGGTGTACCGGTAGCAGGGTTCAAACTGGTGCCATTTAGCGGATGTGGGAGGTCTGACTCATGGTTGGTTGAATCAAGCTGCAATCAGAACAGTTTAGACTATATATGGGTATGCCAAACTCACAGTTCATGCTGTTTATATTAGTTTCGCTTGAGAATTATATTCAATAGGCACTAATAAAGATAAGGATGCATTCAGGAATTGCCTTACCTATTTAATTATCCTGAATATGTTGAGCAAAGACTTACGTGTTGAGTACAAATAGTTATATCTATAGACACATAGATACATATAAGAATAAATGAATTTAAGTACAGTTCTAACCTTTTTTATTTCCTCTGTGGGGGCGGGGGAGTGTCTAGGGCTTTCTTTCTGTGGGGTTGTTTTGCCAGAACAGGTCGTATGCAAGAACGAGGACACCGCGATGAGGTCCAGATAAATCCTGTCCTTAGTGTCCGGCTTTGTCTCCGTTTCCCCTGCGTCTTGGTCACACAATTCATTGTTTTCCTGAACGCCGTGGTCTTCGCTGTCTGCTGGTCCCGTCTCAAGTACATCCTGGTATGGGGTGAGACAGGGAGAAACATGTTAAAAACATATGGCCAGAAGAAAGGACTGAAACTACAGTCTAATGAAACTAGCACTGATGGAATTATTATGCAACATGATGAGAACAACTAGCAAGCTAGTGTTCATTTAACTACTTGGAATATGCTATGTTAATAATACGACATTCGTGTGCCAAGAGTAGGTTTTTTTTACATTACTGTTAAGTCTTACTGCTGAGCTGACGCGAGCTTACCTCCTCCAGTACATTTTATTGTATTGTTGACCCTGTGTTAACCTACGTGTGACTAATATAACTGAAACTAGTGTGTGAGATGTATTTTTGTATTTAGGTATTTTAAAACCTCCCATTTTTGTCAAGGTATTTCCACATAGTGTAAACATACAGTGCATAATATCTGAGCAGAATGAGCATTTCCCCTCTAATCTTCATAAAAGCTCTAGTTTGAAAATAACTACTTTCCGGCGGAGTGCTACAGCATCGTGCTTGGCTTCAACTGAAAGCATGCAATTGCATGAAGCCCACACAAACAGGACTGGTGCCCCCCCTGGTGTGTGTGATGAGTGGTGCGGTGTGGTGCGGTGTGGTGCGGTGTGGTGTGGTGTGGTGTGGGGGACCCCCCCCCGTACCTCTGTCTCTGGTCCTATAGAGGCCACGTCATCGTACAGCTCGTCTGAAGCAGGTGCGATGGAGGGGGGGCTGTCTATGTAGGTGTTTGGCTCTGAGTACCTTCTCTGCATCAAGCTGCAGAACACGAGCGCAGAGAGTCGTAATATTAATGATGATAACATTTAGAAAGCACCTTTACAGTGCTTTGACAGTTAAAACAAAGCAGAATACTCCATTAAAAGCAATAGAACAATAACATAGAAAGTATAAAATATATAATATATAATAATAATAAATACAATTAAAATAAATAAGGTAAAACCGATAAAACACTGAACAAATACAGCCCTGCACATCAATAGTATAGCTTCCAAGGCACCAAGTAAGAGCAAGTATATCTCACTATAAGGAAGTCTTGGCCGAGTTGACAATACTGGAGATCCTCTCAGAGTTGACATAGTCATATATCAGGTCCTCAGGGTCTGTCTTGGTCCCCGTCTGGGACAGCAGAAGACCCAGCCAGTGGCCCATGTCTGCTGAGGACTTGGCCTGATAAAAGATGGAGAGGTTGGAGTAGGAGTAGACAAGACACATGTTAAAAGTCTAAAGAACCCATGGTCTGTCATTCGAATATTAGGAGTCACATCAAAAGTAAGTATTTAAAAGGCTAATACACCATCTTGCCAATTGCTTCTGCTCATTTGTAGTATTAAAGTGGGCCTGCTTCTCTTCGTTTTAAATACTGTAAGTGTACTGCAAGTAATGTACAGTTTCATATATATTTAAATTGAAATTAGTAAACTGGTAAATTAAGAGCCTGAGCTACAGTGTATGATGCAATGTCATTGATCCACATATCAGGATTTGTTTGCGTAGTAAAAAGAATAATTCTCCATACTGACAATAGATGGCAGTGTTGTCAAAGTGTTCATCTCAGAAGCCTTGCGCTTGTTTCAGGTACACTTGCACTTCTCTATTAGATTGTTTGGGCTGTTTTCATTTGTGTTTTGTTTGTTCAAGCAAAAGTGTTTATTTGTTTTCATTTGTCAAAAATGATTTCCAGAAATGTGTCCAAGAAGATTGAACAGAGAAGCTGGTTGGCTGGAAAGAAAACATGTAACAGGGTGGTACTGTATGCTCAATATGTTTCCACTAGAACTAGAGATCCCAAGATGCCAGTACAGTACATCTCCTCCCTTTGAACCCCCCCCACCCCACACACACACACACACACATATAAACACATTACAACAGAAAGCCTAGCTAAGTGCGAGTGTATTGTGTGAGTTTATGAGTTTGGGATTCGTTGGGAGTATTGCAGCGTCAGCACAGCCTCTTCGAGGAATGTGGTTTCTGCTGAGCTACACTTACGGTTCTTCCCATGGACAAAAGTGGCCCATCCCATCGGCAGGTTTACACCCTTTCCTATGGGACCAAGGGCTGGGCTGAGCTGAGCTCGTATATGAGGTAAGCATGAATGCCTTTAAGTCCTTAAGGTGACTGTGTGTGTCTTCTTTACGTTACTGCGTCTCCGATCCCACTGTCTTTTAACAGACATACTGTCGAGCTAAACATAAGCTAACCGTTTGTTTACCTCTAGAGTGGCTAGCTGTGCCCCATCCATGTCGATCCTGATCGAGTACAGGTGCTCCGGGCTGGGGTCCGGCACGATACTGCAGCCCTCCAAGAGCACGGCCGGCTGGCTCACTTTGTTCTTGCCTTTGTCTGCGTAAAACCACAGCTGGCCGTCCTTGATGAGGCACCAGCGACTCCGCCACTGGCTGACTGGCGTCAGCACGTTGAGATAGCCTGGCAAAGATATGGATATGGATGCTATGCTAAAAGGGCGACACACAGCATTTCAGCCTCCACCACTGTCTCTTTGTGTGCCCTTCAAAGTTACAGTAGGCTTGTAAGTACAGTAGAAGTGTATTCACCAGTGGTGTCCACGCATTTCTCGGGGCTCTCTAATGAAGAATGCTTTTTCTTGCCAATATTCATGAGGTTGCTGAACTTGAGGCCTGCTCCATATTTTTTCTTCACTGTGGAGGGGAACAGTTCGAGGGGGGGCGGAAGTTCAGGTTCACATTGAAACGATACATGACGGGACTTTTAGATACAGAACTAGAAACGAACTCGTCTATAAATCGAAGGCTGTGATGTGAAATGGTATTGTGCAGTATAGAGGTACTGACAACCCGGACGTCAACAAAGAAACAAAGTTTGTAGAAATGAAGAAAAAGTTGAAGACCAACTCACCATCTTTGGATTCGGGGGTCTCGGCATGGCTGTCGGTGCTGCTGCCGCTCTCTGAAGCCACCGAATATCTCTCACCGAGCTCCCCCTTTATGTGTACATCAGTATTTTAGACACTTACTGTAACTTACAAGGTTAATATGGTTCTGTGCAGACCATGAACACTATAGCCGTGACCAACAACAAGACAACACATCAATGCGCCAGTGAAGCAGATAACCTAACCTATTCTAAACTAGCATAAGGCCAGAGCATAAGGCTAAGCTTTTACTTTTCTTGTTATTGCGACGCAGCAATAAATAGCGAGGGATAAGCGTACCTTAGTGCAGATGAACCTAGGGGAATCAGAGGGCTGGGCTTCACAGCTCTCTGATGACCTCGGGCTGATTTCTTGGAATACCTGGTTATTGAGAAGAGACGTCCAGTTACGAACTTACGATCAATGAGTTTCTCGACAGGTCAGTAGAAGGTTAGGGTTAGAGTATGCGTTGGCGGGAACACCATCACAGCACATTCAATGGTAGTGAATCAGAACTAATAAAAAAATATTTAGCTTTTACTACCACAATTACTTTCAAATAAAAAGCGTTTAAGAAGCAGGACTTGCTCAAACTTCTGTGCGAGAGTTCACAGAGCAATGCCAGTGGTTGGGGCCATACCAGAAAGGCCAACACACACATCAATCTGCGAGCAGATTACAACCTCAAATCAGTCATAAAATCAATGGTTTAACCTTCCCATGACCTACACATTTCCTAGTGTGAAAGGAGAAGACTGATGAGTTTTTAAGATGCGAATTTAGAGCCAGGCTCCTCCGCAGAGCCCTTACCCTCAACCACTGTTCCGTCTGCTCCTTGCTCTGCAGTCCCAGGACAATGGCCTCCCCTCCTGCCGGTATGATCTTGAGCGTGTGTTCCTTCCTTTTTAGCTGCTTCTCTTTGTAGACAACACTGCAGCCCACAAGGCTCACGTCCAACAGAGGAGTCTGTTCTTTAGAGCTCTTATAACACTGTGGGGAGCACAGCGAATTAATAAAAAGCGTTGCCAGCACTAGCCACATAGCCAAAGTTGTGTGGGAAAAGCTAAAGAAAGGTGTCATGAATTGGCCAACAATGTCTAATCCAAAAACAATACAAATGAAAGACATAAAACTATAACTCAGTAACACTGAGGGGGGGGGTTGTCAGGAATCTTAGAGGGACACTCGTCAAATTGTATCCGGAATTACCCTTGTGATTGAAAACAGCATGGCAAAAACATTGTTTTGGTTTGTAACTCAGAACACATGCCCCATCCCTTGTGTGGACAGCTGAGGCTGAAATGTTGGGTTCTTTCGGCACTATAACAGAATCAAGGAATGTACCTTTAAATGTTTTTATTTTCTACGATTCTTGACACAATTCACAACCATAGCTCTTTTGTGGAGATTTACGACAATCGCACAAAGATAAGAACGCGTTCTCTTCAGTGCTACACCCACCAATAGCCTCTGGTCTTTGATAACACACAGCTGTTTGGCCCACTGGCCGAGCCACTTCTTCCTCCACAGAAAGGCACAGATTCGGGCGTCCTTCACCAGTTCGATGGACGCCTCAGCTGACGGCCACTGGTGCTGCGCCGACTGCGACTTCTCTTTGGCTACCACCTCCTCTTCATCGTAGGACTCGTAGGAACTGCTCACCGCCTCGCCGTCATCTGGACATGAATAACGAGGAGGGAGGGTCAGAGGTCACCTAATACAGACATACATGAGCCGTTTTTGTGTTCTATTGCTCTATTGCTTTTGTGATAAAGGTGAGCTTTGACAACCACAGAATGTCCGTCAAAGAATGCTGCGTCATCACCGCGGTTCGCTGGCAATATGGACGTCAGCACACAGTGACTCTCAGGTCATTCCAGGGCAGAATGGGCAGATGAAAAAGGAAAGATGGATGTGTGAATGATGACTGATGACTGAGGACAATGAGCACTTGAAAACATGGCTGTCAACCCACCTCATGTAAAGCATGAATGCATGTGGAACACCCCCCCCCCTCTCAACATGTGCAGCCCTTGTTACTGAAAGCATACATCATGCCTGCCCACACACACACACACACACACACACACACACAGATGCAATGTTAGACAGGTAGGTACCCCTAGTGATAACAGCATAGACCACACTGTCAGAATTTTCCACTGGCATCCGGGGCCCTGAGAGAAGGCCAAGATCGCCCCTGTCTTCTTAACAGAGACAACAGGAGGGAGATGGGAGAAAGCAACAGGACTGAAGAGAAACAGAGCAGTAAAAATAATAATATAATATAAAAATAATTCAAATGAAATGTACCACACATTCATAATAAGTTGCTCTTGTCGTTTAACACAACCTCTTAGTAAATATAGGTTCACAAATAGAGGCATTTTATATTGCCCTAGATTTGCCCTAGAAGCAGGAAACAGTTTTAAAATTATTCTATTTTAAAATGATTTCCTCCTGAATGCAAGGGGGGCAGTCACCTCAGTGCAGTGTTGTGCCTGAACGCGTTCATATTTTGGGCGAACGTGAACTGAACGTACTGTATTACTGCCTGATGAATGTTACTGTGAACTCGTGTGTGAACGGCACGCTCTCTCAGTTTAACTTCGTTCAATAGGGTGCTAGATTTCTATAGAGCCTTCCACACGAAAACCCGGCTAAAACACACCGTAAACAGGCCTTAATATGTAGCGGAAAAAACACGCTATCTGGCAAAACCAGCCACCAGTGTCGCACCACCGCATGCGTTGTCAAAACAAAAAGCAGCATGGACGTGACAGCAGCATGTAGGCGACAAAACGGCAAGGACGCGTCGTATGATCATTTAAACGAGTTTTATGACAAGGTCGGTGAGGATGGGAAAAATCTCACATTTCTGTACAAACTTTGCCCACCGGCTTTCAAAAAGAAAATCCACACTTTAGTCACATCCACAGCAAACCTGAAACGGCAATAGGGAAATGCTGTCCCCTCAATGCTAATGTAAACCCTGGTTGGATAAGGATTCAAAATTGGATATAAAGATGAAATCTGACGCATAGTTTCAGTGTTAAAACTGATAAAATAATTACTGTCTGTGGTTCTATATGGGCTGTGGCAATAATTTAGAAAAATCATAGCTCGCAACAACATATGGAAAAAAAGAACTATGAACTAGTTAATTTTTCAACTCATGAAAACTCAATTCAACTGTGAACTTAGTTCAAAATTTTGAAGTATGAACTATTAACTGAACTAGTTCATTTAAAAATTTGTGAACTGAACTTTGAACTAGTTCATGTAGAAAGTGAACTTTTCCATCACTGCCTCAGTGCTTATGATTGACGGTTTAATGGAGAGAATGTGGTCAGTGGTTTATAGCACATGATAGTTTTAGCTACATGAAGTTCCTGAACGAAGCCACCATCGCACTTCCTGTGTACGTTTTAATTTACAGTGTCACCTTTAGATAAAATAGTTGAGTAGTATTAAAAATATAATTGAGTCACACACAGCATGAAGTAATTTGAAAAAAAAAAAAACGATTTCAATAACTTCAAAGAAAACAAAATGTTTTGGTATATTAGCAACCCACATCTTAGACCATATCAAGTATGCATGCATGTACTGTACGTGTCTCTGTGCTTGTGTATGTCACATGTGAATGTATTTTATACAGTAGGAGTGTGTATGACTGTGAGCCAGGTCCCTCTAGTATGCAAGGGTTAAAGATACACTCCACGATCACATTGCAGCGCCCCAGAACCCTATTCACCCCATGTTATTTGTAAACACAGAGGAGCACACAGGTGTGAGAGGGGCTACTGCTCTGGTTTCAACCAACCACCGTTGTTTTCCAGGAGTTCCCCTCCTTGTGTTTCTAAACAACCAGGGACGATCAGTTTGGGTCTTGGGGGCGTGAACGTGGAGTGTTTCTTTAGACGACGAAGGCAGTCTTACCATTGATGGTGTCCTCGTAAGGCTGGGCCTCCTCATAATATCCCTCCACAGCATCCAGACAGGCTGGAGCTGGGACTAAGGGCAGCGGGAATGGTGCTCGACCCACCTGGAGCAGATACAGAGACTGATGTAGAACATGGAAGAGAAATACAAGGCAAATACAAGGCCAAAATGACCAAATTATATATTAACGATATACTAAGTAAGACTAACACTAACACTGACAGGAGCCATGCGTACAGGCTATCAGGCAAAAGCTGATTTATGGCAACTTTAAAACCCAACAGAATCCACAGTAATAAAATAAATGGGGAATTAATTGGATGTTAAATATACAAACAGACACCTAGGGTCAAATACATGCATGATTGAGGTGAAAATCCCTTTATCTCCATGGTAGGACTTCACTTTTAGGTGCAATAACCTTACTTTTTTACCTGGATTTAAAGAGGCTTAAAAAATAAAAAAAATGATTCCTTTGTGTGCACGTTTAAAGGTTTCATTAATTTCTCAACACGTTGTCTAAGCTTAACCACCAAAACCCTCTACGTTCTCATAACCCAGACTTAACTGACTCTGAAATGTTACCTGACGATTTGCTTCAATTGTCCGTAAGATAAATTTTGGTTCATCACCCTTACACACACACACACATTATTAATTCATTGCTCTGCCGTGTTGGCCTATCGACCTGCCACTTCAAGAGCAAGTAGGGAATTCTTCATGTAACCCAACCTGGTCTGACTTCACCCTGTAGGGAGAATTCCCCACAATGCCCCCAAAGGCATTGTGGTTATGCATGTATGTACTATATGAATGTGTGTGTGTGTGTGTGTGTGTGTGTGTGTGTGTGTGTGTGTGTGTGTGTGTGTGTGTGTGTGGCCAATTTCCCCCCACTGGAAATCATTCAGGCCAGGTTCAGGTTCACATATTTCCTCAGGGTCCCCTCCCCACTTCCTGTTGCTGCTGGTAAAGTCTCATAACTGGCATTAAACCCTGTCAATTCAATGCCTAGCGGTGCAGTAGTGAACTTAAATATTAAAATATTAACACAACACCAACTGATTTGTGTTGAGGGAAGGTGGGATGGCAATATTTCCAGCATATTTCCCTACAGTATTATGTTGTCACCTCGCTGATGTAGTGAGTTTTAAAAGACGTCAAAGTGGGGTGTGTGTTAATAAAAGATGTTAAGTAACAAATTACTTAATTTGGGTTTTCAATGACGTTTTACAATTTAATTGACTAGTTATTATTCAAAATCCGTAATTTTTCTTTTACTCAAGTATTTTTTGAATAAATGTAGGTAATATGCTACATAAACAGCGGCGGCGCCAGGGGGGGTCTTGGGGGGTCTCAAGACCCTCCTAAAAAACGCCTTGACCCCCCATTTGACCCC
>JAODLI010063893.1:0-14903 GCA_027575585.1 Percopsis omiscomaycus
CCTCGCTCTTAAATATCTGCTGGTCGGCCTCCCGCACAGCTGACTCCACTCAGGTAATCACCGCTGGCAGCGCGCAGGGAGAGAGAGAGAGAGACACACACACACACACCTGTACACACCCACACACTAATCCTGACAAACTTGGGCATTATTTGTCTTTTCCCCTCCTTTTTAATAAGCCGATGGGAACTACCTGCTGTCCTGTGGTAGTGATAAGTCTCTAAAGCTGTGGGGTATAAGCACAGGGACACTCCTGAAGACGTACAGCGGCCATGGATACGAGGTCTTGGATGCAGACGGGTGAGGGACAGACGGCAGACTCTACAGCAGTGGTTCTTAACATTGTTGGGTGTACTGAACCCCACCAGTTTCATGTGCGCATTCACCGAACCCTTCTTAACGTTGTGTGATCACCAGCAGCCAATGATGGCCAAGGGGGGGCGTGTCATTACGAATCATATGGAGTCGGGTGTGTCTTATCCTCCGCCGAACCCCTAAAACTGACTCACCGAACTCCTGGGGTTCGATCGAACCCAGGTTAAGAACCACTGCTCTACAGTAATGCACGAGGGCTGCTTGCATTTTAGGATTAGCAGTCATGACATAAGCCTAAAACAACACTACAACAACGGAGCGTGTAAACACAAAGAACAGTTCCTGCATGATGACAAAATTCTTGTTAATTTAATTAGCGTTTGTGGAGATATCATACATACTAGCACAGTTTGATTGAATGCATTTGGCCTAAATCAACATGCAAATGAAATTGCTCCTTTTTGTCTTAAATACTAGTTAATATTTAAGCCACAAATACATGAAGTGAAACAGGTGCCTCTCCGTGTTACTTTGTCTGTAAATGTAAAATCACGATTTTCTCCTACTTTCCACTGGATGCTTCCACAGTTCCTTTGACAACAGTCAGCTGTGTTCCTGTAGCTCCGACAAAACGGTGATCCTGTGGGACGTTGCCACGGGACAGATCACACGCAAACTTAGAGGCCACGCTGGGGTAGGCTTGCTTTTATTTTAGTTTCGGCAAGTTCATCAAACACTGTTGGTGTGTAATTTTGTGCCACAAGAGTTACTCGGGTCCCTGTTAAAACATAGAGGCATTGGGGTGAGTCTAAAGGTGCATGTGCGCACTGTGTACTTTGTCCAATCATGTGCTTCAGATTCATATTTGAACACAATGGTGGCTTAACGTCTGACTGATTCCTCGTAGGATTTTATTGGGGACTGGAGACTAAATGTTATTTCTGCTCATATATTATACACTACATATTGAAATACCTTGCTCAAAATGTTAGGTTTTAAATACATGTGTAATGGTAATAGCTCTTGCACACAGACTCTTTAATTCAATTTAATATTAAATTTTCTGGGAGTTTCTGCCCCAGTTTGTTTTGGAAACACAAGTGTGTGAGTGCCAGAGGAGCACTCGCACACTGGGAGGGGCTCGCACTCTGGTTTCAGCCAACCAGCGTTGTTGTTTTGGTTTCAGGGAGGAGTGGCCATAGTTTGTCCATCCAAACAAGCTGAGCAGACATTTGTGGGTCTTGAGGCGCTACTACAAGTCGATCTACCTTTAATCCCAGTCCCATAAACTATACGTTTATTTTATACGTTTATATATGATCATGGCATGTCAGCGACGCAAAAAGAGAAACGCTGTCTTCTTCCTCTGATATTAATAATCTACTTACAGAAAGTTAACTGTGTCCAATTCAATGAAGAGGCGACTATCATCTTGTCCGGTGAGTCTATTAAAAGATCTTCTATACGCTTCAGTCTGTGGCCCTCCCAGGATAAATTCCAATCACATGCGATACATTTGTATAATTCATTATAAAGTCATTATGACATAGTTATTCGTTTAAAAAAAATGGGTGCATCTACACGGTGTGTGTGTGTGTGTGTGTGTTGACATGCTGTACAGGATCCATAGACGGGACTGTGCGTTGCTGGGACACCAGGTCTCGGAGGTTTGAGCCCATTCAGATTCTAGATGAAGCTACCGATGGAATCAGCAGCCTGAAGGTGGTTCAACATGAGGTGCTTACTGGGTTCGTACACACTTGCACTATAGTGAACACTAGCAAAAACATCACTCACATATTTACAAGAGACAGCTATGCCCTTATTTCACTTCTTCTGTTATTTATACAGAAATATATCTAAAGCAAAGGTAATGTCTCTTAAAGCTTTTGTGTTTTGGTAAAGTATTCTTTTACTTACACTTGAAATGTGGCAATAAATGAGTTTTATTTATATATATATATATATATATTAGTCGCACTACTGTACTGTATTTCTTTTTCTTTTTTTTATATTTCACAGAATAAACGCATACTAAAGACTGGTTTATGCTACCCCAGAGATGCAATGTTTGAGATTGTAGCTTTAAATTAAGAAAAAGTTGGGTGTGAATATGTCATGTTTGCATTCTAGGCATTACAGTAAGTTTACATGAGTGCATGTATAAAACTATGGTTCAGTTTCAGCATCAAACCCAGGCAGGATTGTCCAGATACATTATACTTAAAGATCTTTGTCCAATCTATTCATTTCAGTTCTGTGGATGGCAGAGTGAGGCGCTATGACATCAGAATGGGACAGCTGCATGTAGACTTTGTCAACAGTTAGTAACCACTTGCATGCATTCATGATAAACAACATTTGTGTTTTGTTGATTTGTAAAACCACAGCCACTGACTTTGTATATGTTTGTGTGTTCAAGGCCCCATAACGTGTGTGTGCTTCAGTCAAGATGGCCAGTGCACACTGTCTTCCAGCCTGGATTCCACTGTCAGACTGCTGGACAAGAGCACTGGAGAGATGCTCGGAGAGTAAGTATCCAAGTCTTATCTAAGTCCAAGTGAGTATGTAGGTCCAATGTATCAGCACCGCATTATTTTAAAGTTCCTTTACACCCACACAGGTGGGTATATCTCTATAAATACCTTTGACAGGATTTAAAAAAATATTTCAAGCCAGTTGGAAAAACCAACCCTTGTGTAAAATGTGGGGGCGGTGTGCTTCACTCAGGTACACAGGGCACAAGATGAAGGGCTATAAGCTGGACTGTTGCCTCTCCAGTAAAGACACCCACGTCCTGTGCTGCTCAGAGGACGGGCATATCTACTGCTGGGACCTGGTGGAGGTAGTAGCAAGTCAAATCCATTAGATAATATTGCTGAATTAATTGTTTCGTTGGTACATTCCATTGAATTCTGTTAATAGAATATATAACAAAAAAAAACACAATGCCATTATGTCGTTTATTACATGCTGCATCTTATTCGATCAATCAATTAAACATTCTCACTCTGGTACCTTCAGGGATCCTTGTCATTGAAGTTGCCAGTGGGGAAAGCTGTTGTCCAATCCTTGTCCTTCCATCCCACTGAAACCCGCCTTCTGACTGCCATGGAGGGGCAGGTCCAGGTTTGGGGGGCGGAGCCAGAGGAAGTAGAGGAGGATGCGACATAGCAGAAGTGACCTTCAGTAGTAAAAGGATAGGTATTGTTAGTTGTCAATGAGCAAAGCAAATCTAAAGATGGATGTGACAGGCTAGCAAAAATACGAAATAAATCACGGAAGCTGCAAAGACTATATTGTTTGGATATCTACAAAGACAAGCGTCTGTACGGTGCTTGTGTCTTTCTAATGTATTTGTAGGCAATGAAGTACCTCAGCTTGGCCATGTAATAGCTTGGACACTTATGGGTTTATATTCACTTTGAGCATGAGCATGAAGATAGTGTGTATGTTATACCATATTGGTTGTTTCACAGTATCGCCATTAAAGTAAGGATATTTCTAACAACAAATTTAATGTTTTATGTTCATTGTTGTCTTTATTGGGAAATGTACACAAAAACATTGCATATCACAAAATAAATTTAAAAAAGCACATCAAATGAATGCTGTCAAATAAATAAATAACTTATATTACATAAATACAATTCTTTCTGGACTTTGGAGGGCTTATTTTGAGTTGTACTTATTGTGTTCTGTTATTTATCTTCCATGATGGTACACATAGCAATGGACGTTCAAAACTATACTACTCGTCAATCAGAACATTGCTCCAAAAATGTTAAATAATTAAATAGACACTTCTCATTACAATTATTTACAAAATCAAGTAGTTTTTTTTTCCATTTCTGTTCTACCCTTTCTAAACCAGACTTTTTAAAACAAACACGGTACTATTTATCTTGAAATTAAACAATGCTTTCAATTAAATAGGAAATAAAGGTTCACCATACAATTATAATTATAGAGATACGGTCAGAAAAGCTGTAGAAAAGTTATTGTGCAACCAACTAACTTATGTGCTATCGTATATAAATGAACATGTTTATCTTACTGTAGTTCTATTAACATTTCTCACACTGAAGGACCAACAGGCAGTTCTGTCCGACAACTTCCACCTTGTCCCAGAATGCCTAAGACGGTGAGCGGTGGCTCCATGCATCTGCATTCAGGCTCCTAGCCCCCACATCTGCATTCAGGCTCCTAGCCCACACAGCTGCAGCCGGCGGCCGAGAGCTTCTCCACCTTGTGCCAGCGATGGGCGTTATCGAGAAAGGCCATGTCCTCGTGGTGCGCGGGCCTACAGCACGGCACGTTGTGCCACGGCTCCCCGTGCTCCGGGCGGGGCAGCGCCCCGCTGAGCAGCAGGTTGTTGAGGGTCAGGTCGTGATTGGAGGGGATCCGCGGGCACGCCCCGCTGCAATACTTGAACAGGACGGTCTCGTCTGAGTCGTAGCCCAGCCCCAGGTCTCGAACCTGTAGCAGGATGGATCGCAGGCCGCATTCGGGTGACGAGCGGCGCGGTCGGGTCTGTACAGGGCTGGCGGCCTGAGAGGGTCTAAATCCGGAACCTTCTTTGGAACCGTCATCCTTGGTAAGCTCTCCACCCGTCTTGTCTTTGTGTGGAGATGCTGGTTCTCCTCTCTGGTCTGTAAGAGAGAGTCTCACTTATACATTCTACTTTACATTTCCTGACCAAATATCCTTTATAATTTTTTTAGAAACCTCTTGAATTTCTTTAATAATATATTAGATAATTACGTCAACGTCAAAACTACATTTCTGATGACAAAACTGACTGACAAAACTCAAATTAAACAATCTTATGATGATTCAATTTTAGACAAAAGGTCATAGGTCGCAACCGGCCAGCCTAAACTCACCAAGCAGTGTGCTCAGCCAGCGACCCTCTCCTCTCCGGACACAGAACAGCAACACGGTGAGCTTTAGAAGGGACCTCATCTCCAGGGTCTGGTCTCTGTCTATCCGTTGTTCTGTAAAACCAACCTGAAGTCTGTGTGTGTGTGAGCGCGAGGGATGTCTAGATGTAGACCGAGTCACGACCTCCAATATATAGCCCTCTGTGATTACGGGCAGCGGGGGGTGGGGGGGGAGACACTAACCAGTTACTTGCCAACAGAATATCCCGCTCACCTGAGCCTGACAGACAGCGTAGGAGGGCAGACGGGCGCTTGACCCAGAATTTGTCGTATTGGGATTATCTAATTGGCGTAAATCATCGGGGCTGTGGTTGAGTTTCCCCCAGATGTCTTTTTTTCAGGACTCTTCTGAATAGGATTTCAGAAGAGGTTGGGGTCAGAGATATCCTAACCTATCCTAAGGAGTGAGTCAGACCTACTGTATATGTCATTAATGCCTGTCATTAATGAATTATTAGATAGGTGAGACAGATGTACAGTAGGCACTAGGCAGATAAGCAGGCAGTCATCAGGTCAACCTATGAGGAAAAACTGAAGACATACATAGATAGATACGTACATGCATGCAGACACATACATGGATCAGGGTGATTAGGGAGAAAAACAGTACTTATTTTACATTCCACATTCCTATTTAAAAGATGGCAGTGCTTAGCAATAGTCCATAAATTGAGGGATTTCATCAACGATGTGACAGGGAAATCTGGAATATGTAGAACATGCAATTTGGCATAAATAGGTAGGTTCAACTGGTTACATTGTTGCCTTCATATCACATATCTAAGTTGAATAACATGACAAGACGGTAACAAGGTAATTTAACCAAGTCAAACAAAACATTTCTTTGCAGTAAATACATCTCTTATCAAATAAGATTTTTCCTAACATCTCATTGACAAACAATGGCACTTATAAGAGACCACTTATAAACAACCATCAAATTGTGGGCAGATCACACACAATATTGGATACAACAATATTTCATTTAGGATTGAGATTGTTAGAATACTGCCCTATATGAAATATAATTAAGAAAATATTTAAAACAAATATGGTCCTAAAACTAGTCTTTGCACGAGTTTGCACATTAGTTAAGCTATTACAACGAAACATGACTCAACTTCAGCAGTCTAATCAATACATGGGCAGTTCCAATTCAGGTAGCAGTATTTATCCTAATCTGTTTTTTGATAACTACCTTTAAGATGTTCATGAGCAAGGCACTTAAAACTTTAGTTTCCCTATTTGAATTGCTAATTAGTCAACAGGTAAAAGTATTTGATAGGCCTACTGGCCAACTCCCAGATGATCATGTGTATGTGTAACCCTGTGTAACACTTATATTTGTAGTGACTTCTCATTGGTGTTACTGTACGTCTACTGAAACATTCTTGAAATGTTAGACCTGAAAATGGTGGCAACGGGTGACTGTTCTTCTCAGAAGAACTCCTGGAGCTCCAGATGAGAGGAAGAGATGGAAACATTCTCACAGACACCCACCTGCCAGTGATCAACATCAGAGGACTGTGAAGGGGCAAAGGACCTGACAAATACCTTCCACCCCTAAACAGGATGGGAGGACAAAGTGTGAAGGGAAGATGAGAAGAGAAGGAGGAGAAGAAGGAGGAGTGGTTGAAAAATACAGTTTGCAAAGAGCAATGTTTTTGGAATGTGGAGGAAAAGCAGATAGGAATTCAGAGTTCTCAGGAGGGAAGAACTCTGAATTCCTATCTTTTATATCATCATTTATATCAAAAAAAAAATATGGCCAAGAGCGCTACTAAAGTTTGATCAACCAAACTGAATCAGAAAGTGCTAAAACATTATCGTGGTTTTGTTGCTAAATGATACATCCATCCAATGATATATCCAAAAATCTACTACATATACAGTATATATACAGTAGACTATTATATATAGAGTACACTACAGTATATATATACACACATATTATATATTGTATATCAACTCAATATAAAAAAAATTCCTTGCTAAGTTAGAACACGACCACAGAACATAAATGTGATGTACAGGGTGTTGGTTTGACAGCAGCTAACTTTATCTTTGTGTTCAGAGTCAAGGCTTAAGCACAGGCACGGCAGTCTGGGCTAAATGCAGCCTGACTACAAGCCAGCGCTGATAGGCAATGGTAAAAATAGATACATATGTGTAGAATTCAAAAATGATGGGAAAAAAACTATCCACCAAAAAGTTTATATAGATAATGTGACTCTTTAACGTGATTTTTTACTATCTCATTAAAGCTTTCTGCTTGCTATGGATTAGACCCTGGACATTAGACCCTGGAGTTTACATAGGGGGCAGGATAGTCTAGTGGTCTGGGTGTTGGACTCTCAGGCAGAAGGTCGTGGGTTCAATCCCAAGAGTCGGCTTACCTGTAAGCATCCTTGAGCAAGATGCCTAACCCCTACCTGCTCCATGTAATAGCACCATGTAATTCTAAGTTGCTCTGGATAAAAAAAATTCTGCTAAATGACCTAATTTACATAACCACTTCTTTGGACAGATTTACAGGTTTGTTTTAAAAAGAGACTGGAAATATACACTGAATAAAACCAATTAAGGGCACAAAGTGGAGATGATCTGAGAGTATTAAAAAAAACAAAGGATTAATGATATGAGAAGGGGCGAGAAGTTCAGAATAGAATGATTGTCAACACAGCCTTCATAACATGCTGTGTCTTGCACTCTCAGGCTTAGTCATTCTTTCAACAAATAAAGAGACAAATAGATGAAGATTTGATGTAAGTATGTGGTGGCAGGAGCATTTAGCATAAATAATCTGAAACAATGGCTACATTTATAAGCACAGTCATTCGAATTATTCAGAATATGACAATATTCCAAACTTGGTATGGAACTTTTAAGAGCATATTCTATTAAGACTTCAGAGATGGCTTCAAAAAGACATACAGGACATTTAATTAATAATCTGAATAGGCATAAAAAACATGAATAGGCAGATCATTTAGACTTAAGCATTCTTTGGCTGAATGCAATAGCCAGGATATTGGATGAATGACTGTTACTACTGGTGACGGCGACGTCCAGAACAAGTGGCTGTCATTACAGTTGTACGGCATTCGGTCCTTACATATTAATTCTGAGGTCTGGTGTGCAATGTGAGATGGTTTAAAGGCCAGTCCATGTAGGGTCCGTCTGAGCCGCACAGGGCAGGAATGTAGGGAGCAGTCTTCCTGTAGCGGGAAGAATTCTGAGGGGATTTAGCCTTGGAATTTCAAACTCGTGTGGAACTGCTCCTTATTGTACCATAAATTTGTTGATCAGACAACTACACCTGTCAGACATGGAGCATCTCTTTGCCTCTGTCTACATCAATCTGAGAAAGTATAATTTGGTGAAAGTGTTTTATCATGTTACCACAGGAATACATGTATAAATTAGGACTGACATGTCAGTTTTGTCTTAGTTAGGACAAAGCATTTGTTAAGTCAATTTTATGTATTTTCCAATGGAGAATGAGCTATTTCATAAACATTTATAAACACACCTCTGGTATGCACTATAATTACAATATAATAAGTCCTTCTGTGGAGAAATCATTTAATAGATTTTTCTGTCAAGGACTACACAGGGAGTGGAACCTCTACCAAAGGCAGTAGTGGAGGTACAAACCTTGTTGATGCAACACCAGACTGCTTTTAATTGTACCCCCTTAAAATTAATGGATAGGGGGCAGGATAGTCTAGTGGTAGGTGTTGGACTCCCAGCCAGAAGGTTGTGGGTTCAAGCCCCAGGGTTGGCCTACCTGTAAGCATCCTTGAGCAAGATGCCTCACCCTTACCTGCTCCATGTAATAGCAGCATGTAATTGTAAGTCGCTTTGGATAAAAGCATCTGCTAAATGACCCAATTGTAATTAGTGCTTTACAATTACTTTCTCTTGATCACGGCTCCATTTAGAGGACTTGTGAAATTAGATCAAGAGGTTGGAATCTTGAATGACAGTATTTTTCTTTTGATATAATAGCACTTTTTTTTATTGCCCTTTATGCTATTTTTATGACATTATACATAAAAAGTGTTTTCATTGACTGTGACCGCCTTTATACATGCATGTCAGAACACAACCATTTAACTGTAAAATGTATGTTTTTTTTTTTTAAAGCAGTTAATGCTATCAAATACTTTTTTTCTAAATTTATTTTACAATAACCAACTCTTACAAAAATGTAAAATGGCAGTGTGAAGACCAGAAGGTAATTCCGTAAGAGGGAATTCTGGCCAATCTTGAACCTGACCTCATATCTCAACTGTGTCATTTGTGACGGAAAATCAACAAAATACATTCACAACTTGGGATATTTTTACAGACTTACTGACCAAAAGGACAAGTTTTGGGTGAGTCAGAGGGTGTTTTCTTGACAGCAAACATTGCAAGTGGTTTTGATTTCCCTCAAATGATCTACACACACACACAGGCCTGAATTTCCCTTTTAAACTGCACTGAACAGTTGAAAAACTGGACCTGATATCATTGGGAGGTTTACAATGGATGACCCATAGTAAGGCCAACTATTATCTTTGTAATCTCTCTTGATTCACAACAATAAGAGGAAAAAAAGATGCCTATGACATTCCAACTAACCCAAGAAATATGTAGGGGGAAAAAGCTGACTGATTTACAAAGACCATTAAAAAAAATAAGGTAGGGAGAGAAAAGAAAAAAGAAGCTGCTGCAAATGGACAAAATAAAGCATGCCATGATTAATACATAACAGAGTCAGTTGCAAACTAATATAAATGCCACAGTTGCTATTGCCTAAGGGCCTTTACAACGGGTGTGATATCCTTCATCAAGCACTCCATCGGTAATGCTTTGTTGTTTGTTTGATGATATGTCCTGCACTGGGGATTTCACACATGCCGGGCTGTCTTTTGGCATTTTACTGCATGTTTTCTTTGTAGGAATGAAGCCACTCAGTCTGGAAGCTAAAGATCTTCTGGGCCGGGGCTTTTTCAGTTTCTTCTTCTCGGGATCGTGGGCGACACTGTGTCGCTGAAGGCTCTGCTTCATGGCAAAGGTCTTCCCGCAGCCTTCGATGGTACAGATGAACGGCTGCAAAGCTTCATGGAAGCTATTGATGTGGCTTTGCAGGTTGAAAAGTGTGGTGTAGGACCTGTCACAGCCGTCCCTGGGGCACTTCAGCACCACCCGCACATCAGAGTGGACGCGCTGATGCTGACTCAGAAACCAAGAGTCGCGAAAAACCTTGTCACAGTGATCACACTTCTCCAGAGCCCTGTGCGAGTTCTTCCTGTGCTTCTGATACTCCGTCCAAGTTTTCCCAATAAACCCACAGCCCTCTTCCGTACAGGTGTAACCTTTATGTACCTTTTCGTGTCGTTTAAGCTTGCTGGGAAAGGTGAATCGCATCTGGCAGCCATCGTGGGGACACTGGTAAGGCGGAAGCTGGGTGTGCTGCTCGCACATGTGCGCCTTGAGCAGTTTGTTCTTTTTAAAAACGAGGGTGCAGCCATCGAATGTACAGGCGTACTTCTTCTGACCCTCGACGTGACAGCGGCTAACGTGCCTGTCCTTATTTGACTTCGTGGTGAAACTCTCCGTGCAGCCATCAATACTACACCGAAAGGGCCTGACGCCACCGTGACTTAATTCGTGCCGCGCGAGGTGGTATTTGCTACAGAACGACTTACTGCAGCCCTCGTGCTCGCACGTAAACGGTTTAACTCCGGTGTGTTTACACATGTGAGCGTCGAGTTTCCATTGTTTATTATACGACGCCTCGCAGTCCGCGAAGGAACAGAAATAACGCTTGTACTTTTCCTTTTTGACGTCCATTTTAAAAAAAAAAAACATTAGTTTAAGCCTGTGTGCGGCTGCGGTGGCTCAATGAACGCGACCATTTATGTTACCCACAATTCTCAACAGGATGTCTGTTCTCACTTCCCGGAAGCGACGTGAAGGCTTAGACATCTGATGTGTATGTGTGAAACAACAACCCGTGGAAACGACTTGCTAAATGTTTTATTAATATAATTCAGTAAGTATCATGAACCCCTTTTATTTACGTCATTAAATATGGCAGTTGTACAAATACATTAACGAGTATAGAAACACGCATGCTATGGCATGAGCAAGATGCCAACGTTACTATTAACTTACTGACGTTAGCTTGCACTTAGCCAGTGCTAACCGGAGGTTGGGCTTATTAAATACCTGTGATCGGGGTCATCACACCTAATACATATTTTAAAAATACTTAAATCTGGCGTTCACAATTATGCAATTTGTTAAGATTGCCTAATTGGCTGTGTGTGTGCTCAAACAGCTGATTTAGCACTAAAAGCGAACCCAGGCCATGTCTCTACCGTAACGGCCACACGATGTCGCCTTGTCACGGACATGATTAATATTAGTATTTATCCATAAGGATGCCAAGTGATCAACTAACTGTCCATTTATATTTAAAAACTATTGTAACCAGGTGAAAACAGGGTGATTCCTCTACTGGAAGACCAGTTGTCAGAATGGTGAGTCAAACCTTATATTTTCTGTTTTACTAACTACCTTAAATTTCTGTAGTCCTATTCCTTCCTGGCAGATTGTTTTGTAATTATCTTAATAAGATATCTGATCAATTTACATAATATAAAATATCAATAAGGTTCTTGCAATAGCTTAATGTTTACTCATCACTTTTTTATTTTATAATATGGACAGTCAGACATTTTAATCCAAGTTTTAAATGGAACATATTGTTTTCCCATGATATATCACTGAACTCAATATGCAATTATTAAAATGGAATTAGATTCATTTTCTGTCAGTTGATTAATAAAATATTCAATGTTTCAACAGGGTGAAAGAAAAGGAACAAACAAATACTACCCTCCAGACTTCGACCCAGCCAAGGTGTGTATCTCATATTTGCCACCTAATTTATCTGTTTAGTATTTTTATCTGAAAGCCGAAAGGTTATGTACAGTATACCACTCAACACACAATAGATCAGAGGCCACAAACATCAAGAAGTGTTTCATAGGCAGGCCCTGATTTAATAATGGGGCTCGGTGGGGCTTCAGTCCAGGAGCCCGAGCTGATTGCATTGGTACGCGTAACGAAGCAGTAAGGCTTGCAGAGAAGATGAACACATTTTAAATGTCAATCTTCTGTCAATATTGGAATTAAAGCCATTGAGTTTATTTCCTTGTTTAAAAGGATTTGTTGACGAGATGCACGAGTGCACTAATGAGAAAAAAAAAGAGAAAAATAATCCAAATCCCAAGCGGTATTTCCTAATATTGATATAGCCATGCAAATTTTCCTTACCTTTCCGGTTACCAGTGCGTTGGGAGTGCTCTTTCTTTTCTAAACTGTCATTGATTAAGAATTGCTTTACGGTCCACTTTGGGACAGGACAGATTATGCCACCTGACTCGACGTCCCTTGAAAGTGACAGCGTTAGACTTCAGTAAAATTATCAAAGATCTCTCCTTTCCTCACTCATAGCTAGCATCATCTTGAACGATAAAAGTTCCAGAACAGTAAGCTAGGGGCCTCTTGTGGCTAAAGCTAGTATTTTGCCTATATTGTGAATGCAACACTTCTTGTCCCCATGAGTCTCTCTACTCAGTTCACAGTTGATTGTTGATGCCTACCTTTCTGTAGTTCTTTATATTGGGGGTGGTTTTCAGAGTGCTAATAAATAACAAATGAGAGAGTGGGTCCATCTAGAAGCACTCATGTAGGCCATATAGTTAGTAGCCTACATCAAACATGTTAAAAGGTCATGGGTCATGGGGTCCTTGAAACAGGCATAGCCCCAGGGCCCTGAGTGTACTTAATATGGCCCTGTTCATGTGCACGTGGAGAATGTGTGTGTGTATATGTGTATATATATATATATATGTATATGTATATACATATATATATGTATATATATGTATGTTGAAGCATAAAACTATGTACAGTAAATATATAATATCAACAGCAGTGAACACAAATTCAAAATAATGTACATTATAATAAAGATGATGAAACTAAATGATAATTAAAAGAAAGAAATATTTATTTTAAGTTTTTATCTTGCAACCCCCCCAACCCATTTGATGACATTTACAGCATTTTTTTGATGACCCCTGCATTAGATGACTACAGTCTTTCTCTATATCCTTCTCTGTCACTAGCATGGCTCGCTCAATGGCTACCACAAAACCCACGCTCTGCGAGAGCGGGCCAGGAAGCTGTCTCAAGGCATCCTCATTATCAGGTTGGTATGATCCCACATACTGCACACACTGGGTTGTTTAGCACTGAGGAACACATACAGGTATAGAGACACAAACATACAAAATGTTTTGGCTGTGTAACAATGTGTCAAAATGTTTCCTTCAAAACCCTTTTTATAATGGGATCTCCATTAATTATTTATTTAAAATAAATAATATTTTAACATAACTTGTGTATAGACTGTAACTGTTTAAAAAAAAAAAAGAGTATTGGTTAGAATTTTCCCCCTCTGATTTCAAGTGAAAATCAGTTGTTATATTGGCCAACAATTGTGTGTGTGTGTTCTGCTAAACAACGGTGGTCTGCACTTGGTAGGTTTGAGATGCCGTACAACATCTGGTGTGATGGCTGCAAGAATCACATTGGCATGGGTAAGTTGGTAGAAATATCTGGGCCATTGATTAACGGTTAGTGTTAAATATGTCGTATTTCATGTATGCCTACTTGGATTGCCACAGGGGTACGCTACAATGCAGAGAAGAAGAAAGTTGGAAACTACTACACTACACCAATTTACAGGTGAAAACAGACTAACCTGGTTAGCTAAATCTATGCTCTGTCTTTGCTTTAGTGGGAAGCTCTTGCCTCTCTGTGTTTTTAGTCCTAGAACATTGCCTGCTCTGCTCCTTGTGCTCTGACACACACAACAGAGTTCTCTGTGTGTGTGTGTGTGTGCGTGCCTGCCTGCTGTTGTGAACTTTGCAGCAAACATTACCATAGGGAAAGGGTCAGGTGTGTGACTTTTTGAAGTATGATCTGTTATATAATTTGATGAATACATTTGACTCAACTAAATTATAAAAATACAAATGATTCAATACAAAAATTGTAAAAACAAATTCCAGATCCAGTACAAAAATGTGAGGAGGCATATGCCCCCTCAGCTTCAGTGGGCATATGACGCCACCGGGTGATCTCATTCGTAGAAATGTGTCAAAAAACAAAACCACACAAGTAGTTTTACAGCTAAGCATTTCCCATTAATCACAAACATTAACGTGTTAATTACAGCCCTAGTTTGACCAATGAGACGGGTGCAACGCTAGAGCGAGACACATTGAGTGAAAGCGACCCGTAGCAACATGCAAAAATTGTACGTTGGCATGCCACAAACAAGGTCTTGTGAAGACTTTTTAAAAAGGGAAAAGAAGAATGGAAGTGGTGGATTGCATCTTAAATCGTTATACTATATCCCGAACCTTCCTCAAGACTCGTTACACCTTTGGAATATTTATAAACCGCATTAAATAAAAATGCTGTGTTCTTGACGTGTGTTTTCTGCCCCCTACTGGCTGGGAGTCCAACAACAAGACCACTAGACTATCCTGCCCCCTACTGGCTGGGAGTCCA
>JAODLI010063904.1:0-14902 GCA_027575585.1 Percopsis omiscomaycus
TATGCGGGTCAATCTGACCCGAAGACCATACGAAGGATGTAAATGTGTGGGGTATAGTAGCATGTGTGCTCAAAAAAATTTTTTTGTTTATACATGTTAATCACAGAAAATAAGGTAAGGCCATTGAGTTTCAGGTAGAAAAAAAGTATACTTGTACCATTTTTCTTATTGTAAAAATTTGAAACGGGTCAATTTGACCTGAAGACCATACAAGGGTTAAGATAGTTTTAGTGGTCTCTAGGTTGTCTAAATAAGCTTGAAGGACCTTTTCCATTTGACTAAATTAGGATGTTTTTATCTTCGTTAGTTTATAGTTAATTACTATGGGAAAGCAAAGTTGACCAACGTTTGTAAGGCTTAAAATTTGACCTCAAGGAATTCTAACAAGTAATTAAAATTTTACAAAAGGCAACTTCCTATATTGACCAAAATAATAACTGATGACAATAAGTAAGCAATTCAAAAGCCTATAAAAGCCTTTTTTTAAGACTAGCAAACCCCAGTGCTACAATTTGTCTTGTAAGGAATGTAAATACATAGCCGAATGCCACTACTTCTCACTGCACACTGGGGAAACTCATGTTTAACTGCTTCATACCAAGGACCACAAACACTACCGGCAATACGAACCGCACACACAGCAACGGTAAAACAGAAATGGAAAAGTTGATTCAGTTTTTTGTCAAGACATTTAGACCCTTCCTGTTTCATTTGTGTTTGTCTGCTACACATCTTAGAATAGATTGTGCACTTTATAAACCACAGTATACTTTATACGCCATGTATTACCTACAATGCAACAAACATAAAATGTTTCAGTCCCAGTGGATCACGAACAGAGCTAGCTCATGGGTTTTGACAACATACTCACAGTCACAGAATGTGCTGCCGTTGGAGGTGAATGTTGAAGGCCTAATACTTACACCGTATGCATTGCTGTTCTGAAAGCCTCTGTACACCTACACAGGTGTTTTGTGTTATTTTGGCCGATAAGACCTCTTCTCAGGTTAAAGTTGGGTGACACTGTGCTGCATATTGCGATATACTTATAACTCTGCACCCACACGTGATTTGAGTCAGAGTCTGCATTTCAGCGTCCAAATAAACAATCTTTTTATCTTTTTTTTTACATCTGTTGGGGGTTGGTTATGTGTGTGAGGCATCCTGAAGGCTAGTTACAGTTAAAAGCCTCTGGCCTACATCTGACAATTGAGTGCATATGGTTATCCACCCTCAAATGCAGTAAAAAAAATTAATAATATAAACAAACAGAAATAAATATTAGATATATATATACAGTACAGGCCAAAAGCCTGTACTGTATATATAAATGAAACAGGGCATCATGAAGCCTACCTTGACATCCACGTGAGCCATGAGCACAGCAAAATTGGTCAGATGGGTGCATGAGCAGGTGGTGTGCGTCCTGTTGGTGTCTAGCAAGCGGCAGTCCTGCGTGGACCAGAATCCCGTCATGGTCCGCTTAGAGTAACTCCAAAATGAACAGTTGGGGTTGAAATTCTCTTCAGACTGCTGCGGGTAAATAATAAACGTGTAGTCGTTACAATGTGAAATCATACACAGTCGACTAGTGCACATCACATTATGAGGTTGGCTCATCTTCTCATTTCAAAACTAACCCTGGTTTGGTTAAAACGTAAGCGCATGGAATCAATTCTGGCTCATCTTTAAGCTTTAAAACCTTTAAAAACACAGTCCTCTAAATAAGCTAAGAAGCCTGATTTCTCCTTCACAATCCCTATCCATTCTGACGCGAATTGGGGTTTATTTATCGGCATTCAGCCACAACACTCGTGTCTGCGGTTCCCAGCCATTTTTTCCAACCTCTCAACAACCTCTCGCACAATGGATCACCCCACTGTGTGATGGCACACGCCGCTGTCTCTGTCAGACGGCAGCCCCTCTGCGATCTCGCCTGCCATTATACGCAAGTCGCTTAAGACACTGGCATGGGGAAACACACACGCAGAACAAGCAGCTGATGAATTGCTACATACTTGTTGGATGCCCCTGCTCTATTTTGAGCGCAGTTTCTTTATGGCTTTGGAAATTAAAAGTGACGCATTCCGACTATCCTCTGTGTCGTGTGTCTCAGCACCCGAGGGCAGAAACACCTGGCTTTGTCACCATAAACATGTTAAAGCCACACTCCTCGATTGCCCTTGTGGTTGAATCCAGCGTTATAAAAACAGCTGTTGTTCTGGTAAGAAGCCTACACCCGAGTGCTGAACGGCTCCACTCCTCTCCTTACAGGGCGCATAACACAGGCACACGAGCACTTGCCCCCACCCCCACCCCCACACACCTGAGTGCTGAGTGGCTGGCCAGCCTCCCCCTACAGTGGAGAGTCTGCGATACTGGGGGAAATAACTGAGTGCACCTTTAAGCTAAGGGATTTTCCATAGCGTTACTGTGTCCATATGCAATTACTCTATTCAGGTTTATCCTCCTTTTGTGTCAATTTGCCAAAGATTGGGTTTACCCTTCACACAGTGAAGCCGTGGTGAAATATTCTGCAGCAAGCAGACACGGTGACCCTCTGTCCCATTAATGGCTTTAATTAGTCCCATTAAGTGCAGAGGCAAGGAAGTGAAACAATAACTAGGGAACACATCATCCCAGAAGACCAGTGATCCACAACTCATGGCCGAGGGGGACTTAACTGTGGGGAGCGAGGAAAATTAGAACCTTGCTACAGCCGATTTCTGATAAACTCGCATTAATCTTGAAGGACAAGCTACATTGCGGAAGTGTACTGAACGCATCCAGGCCTACAGATTCACTCAGAAGGAATACTACTGTATATACATTTGTTCTTAATTAATGTGTTCACCAGCCGTTCGAGTAATGGCTGTGCTCACATTTAACTACACACACGGTTGGTGTGAAGGTTCATATACTCTTCAAACTAAAACGATAGGTCGGCATATTTTTCTCCTGAATAGTTTTGGTTCCTGCCAAGGTAAAAAGATGCGAGAAACCACACAAGAAGGGCGTCCATCTGAGTGAAATGAGGGTATGAGAACTGCCCTGCCCCAACATTAGACCGACAATAGAACAGCTGGATCTCCTGTCCAAATTGCAAATTATACTTAAGGCAGGCGAATCGCAGCAATAACTCCCGTGACATTGCTGTTTGATGTTCCCCCACATTTCATTTTGACAGCCATAAGCTATCACTCTTTTCATTTCTGCTCACTACGTCTAGCTTTAATTCTTTTTCTGTTTGTTTTTTACTTTCTCCAGCTGTTGTTCTCGCATGGTTGTTCAACCTGCCTGGTAATCGCTCTGGGCGGCGTTCGAAAGACGAACCAGTGATATTTCGAGGGGAGTCGGGCGTGGAGGAGATAACGCTGTTGAGGTCGCAACTCCACTATGGCTAACCAGCCTCCAGTGAAGCTCAATACGGGACTCCTGTTTGTTCAGCCATTCAATTTCTATTTGTTCAAACTAATAACAGCAAACAGAGGATGCACCCCCACCGCCGTGACAGAAGAAAGTTGTTTTCTTGTGTTTGTTGATTTTAGAGGCGCTTCGAGGGTTAGAAAAACTTTCAATAGATGAGGAAGTTTGGTCAAGAAACAAGTGACAATTTTGTACCTGCAGATGTTTGATTGTGAAGATGACTGGGTCAGAGAGGTACACTTTATTGGTATCTTTGTTGATAGCAGCGGTGATAACCGGCGAGTTGACAATGACGGAGTAGTTGGTTGCCATGGCGTCACTGCCCAGCTTCATGCTGGCGTTCTCCGTCGACAGGTAGGCCCCGATGTGCTTGTAAAAGACAAATGCTATGCGTATCTCTCCTGTGACAAATGGAAACAATCGTCTTTCAGAACAGAGTGTAATTCTCTATCAATATCTATACAGAGAGACAGCATTTGGCCACAATGTTGCGGTGAGAAGAGTATTGCCACTCTTACGGCCTTGAACTAAAGCAGACATTTTTCTTATTATTCATTTCCTTCTCTGCAGACATTCCTCGCCCCTCCTGCCACCTCACTTTTGAGCACTGATATGAAAGAAAGATCCCTCCCATCGCGAGCGAGATTACTCACTCGGATGAAAAGAAAACAATTTGCCCCGCTATAGCTGCAGACAACAGTGAAAATATCCACCACCCAGCTATAATGATCTGGCTGGGCATGGATGGACATGGACTTAGTCATCCAGCTGAGAGGCAGCGAGCTCAGCTTGAATCATTTCTGTTTTGCATGAGCCCATAATAAAGGCTAAAAATAGGGCCGCGTAGCTCCTGAAGATAGCTAGTGTGTTGTGTATAACGGCCTCATTTACAGTTCCAAGGTAGTGCTCAAACATAACTAATTTAACAGCCAGAGACCCTCCCTTCTCCTATTTGATGTCTCAAAGACCGCCATGCTTTATATTCCGTCTAACAAAGGACTGGTGCTTCAAACGGAAAATTATGTGTTGGGCCTGACTGTACTAAAAACATCTGAAAACCAATACTGCTCTCCTTGACTGGACTATCCAAATTAGGAATAAAGCATTTAAACTGTTACACATGAAGTATATATTGAGTGCAAACATTATATTCAAAAGTTTTATGGTCTGATTTTTCAACTCGCACAACAGCAACCCCATTAAAGTTATCATTAAGATTGCACTATTCTCTTCAAAAACAACATCAAAAGGTTTGGCCACTCACCGTTTCGTCCATGCTGTTTCAGCGTGTTGGCAGATAGGTGTATAGAGTTGCCATGTCCGCCCATTTGTGGGAACTTCAGATCGGGCAGATTGCCGTCTGTACTCATCCTAGCTACTTCCAACTCTGCAAACACAAAAAAAGCCCAAGCAATTAATCCCTAAAGTATGGCATCCTAAACCATATTGGAGGGGCGTGTGCTTGGATTCCTAAGCTTAGATGTTAATGGTAGAGAAGACTGCTGGTCCATTGTTTGATTTTTAACAGTGGTCCTTTTGTAAACATACAAAAACAAACGCACAATGGCTGTTTCTTAATTGCCTCATATGGTGAGTCAGGAAATTGTTTGAGTCTTAGAGCAAGTAATGTATGTAATATGCTCCGTTTCAATTCTTTGAAGGAGTTCACCTCATTATATACAGTATAAATGAACGTAACAAAACTCCTTCCTCCCATATTCAAAACACAGAAATCAATTAATTAATCAATGCAATATAAGCAGCTGTTTGATCACAGATGCCCTCTAGACCCTTCGCTCTGATTTAAAACGCATTTCTTCAATTGTAATTAAGTCCATTAATCAGTGCATTCCCTCAGAGTGCTAAATGAAGCAGATCCCTTGAAGTTCCTTTAAACTCTCTGATCTGCACTCATGGAGGTTACAGGCTTGCTATAGGCTCCTTTAGAGAGGCGAGTATTCACCCACAATCACATTAAAGAGTGAAGTGGCACACTTTTCAGCTTCCTGCACAATTGTACTAGAAGATTCTTTCTTTGCCCCAAGACAGAAAGATGCTTTTGGTTCAAGGAATCATTTTCTTGAGAAGAGCAGAAAGAGCAGAAGATGTGTGGAGGAGATATGGGGATAAGGGGAGGGGAAAACCATGGTTGGTGCAGTGGCAGCTTAACAGCTGTTGCGACGGAAGCAAGCTCCGAATTTATGGTTCAAAGACTGCGGCGTCATACACCAGCCGAAAATGAGCCGCTGATAGGAGAGTGGCTGGGGGGTGGGGGTTGGGGGTTGGGGGTAGAGCTCATTCCATCAAACATATTACGGCCTGATACAGTTCAGTAAAACAGCTGAGTGCTCTTGAATCTCGAGCATTGGTTCCCCAATACGAGGTCTAGGTATTCCTAAATGTCACATTAATTCCCCAGACTGCTGAGATGAATCAATTGATTCATTTCTTGGCAGGGAAAAAAAAGTTATACAAATGAAATGTAAGCTGCAAATAAACGAAAAGGTGAACAGTATAAAAAAAAGAACCTGAACCTGAAATATTACTTTATTAAGTGACAAAAATAGAAAGGGCATAAGTCTGTTAAAATTCTTAAAATTCTTACACTTCTCAAACTGTTTGAAATCACCCTTGTGGTTGAAACCAGAGGTGGAAAAGTCTGACTTCAGGGACAGGGACTAATAATTGAAATCAACTGGTTAAGTGAACAACCAGAAGGAAAACCTGGCAGGACTTTTACTTTCTAAAGTCGGACTTATCCACCTCTGGTTGAAACCAATGTTAAACATTTTTGTTTTGAACTTTGAGAGCACATGCCCCTACCATCCCTGAGAGCCTGGCACCCCTCTCTACTCCTCCCGTTATACAATTATTGGGCTTGAACCAAGTCTCTGTAAATTCTGGCGGCACCACAATATATCGTAATCAAGGAGTGTACAGTATCTTTAACTTCATGATTTGTTGCCAGAGGACTAACAAAGCATTTGGCTTTGATATCAACTCCAGCGCCAACAGAAAGTTACAATGGGCCATTTTAATACTCTTAATAATAGTATCTACTCTCAATTCAGTCTTTTACAGAACGCAAGAAACAAAAACCATTGTATTAAAATTCTATTGAGTTTTGCTGAGGCGAGAGGTTTTGGTTAAGCATTCCTATTCAACTTAGCTAAGACAAATCCCATGATAGTGAACAATTCCCAGGATTTTTCAGGCCTGTTTTTTTAATCAAGGGGACCATTTTTTTTCTCCCACTACAATGTTTAGTTGTGAAGAAGAGCTTACGACTGGCTTTAGAGAATTCCCTTTGTGCCACAAAAGTAGTCACACCCAAGGGCTATCCCTTCAAAGTGGGTTTAAATAACACATTAACCGGTAAAAATCTCATCAGATTATCCATGGAGAGAGTGAATAAACCTGGGCAGATAGAGCTATGGAAAAACCCAAAATATTACAATTGGAGCCTAAATTAAGAGTGCGCTAGCTATTAAAGAACTAAATAATAATTAAACAGACAAAACACAGGTAAATAATACATAATATAAACAATCATATAATAATGTAATGCTGTAAATAATGTAAAATCCTATACTTGAACTAAAGAGCTCTGTGAGAATATAGACACAGACCGCTAAAACATAGCAGAACAAATTAAAAAGGCCTGTAAATGTGTCACTGTCATGATTAACCACACTATGCACACACACACACAAAAAAAAAAATGTAGTTATGCAGGAATCGTTTCATCCCAGCTTCCAAACGGACCCAGAATCTCCTTAATACCCCAATGAATTGTGTGCCAGATACAATAAATTCCATTTTATTAATTCTCTACCTTACTTCTTTCTTTCATGTGTGTAGACCTACATTTTGTGGTTGCCATTACAGCAAGAACCCCCCCCCCCCCCCCCCCAAAAAAAAGACAACACCATCTTTCTCAATTTATCCAGTATTAGTGCCCTGCTCAATGTGTATATAATATATGTGACAAACAAGTCACAGCATGTCTACATATTGAAACATACAGTATTTAAAGTGTGGTTAGGCGTGGAATTATCAGTGCTCAGTTGGTTGCACAACACATATACCCCCGGCAGATATTAAAATGAACAACCAGCACTGATAGCTGAAGTGTAAAACTGCGAAGAATTGAAGCAAATACAAGTAATTTGAAGAGCTGGATAATCCAGCTTCAGAGAGTAAAATCACCAATCATCTATTTGCTTCCCCCACCTGTATAATAAACTCACTGATTTTACTCATTCATCTGAATTGCTTGCTTAGTGGAGAAAATATTTGGGTAGTAGCTGCTGATGTTTTGTACTACTGTTCATTGGAGACAATTATTTCAAGATAAGGATGAAGTCCTTATACTTGACCCTTTTAAATGAAACCAAGGCTGACAACTTTTAACTATTGACCTTCCTTCTTGATACAAATTCTTCAGACCCTTACTGTCGATATGAAAGGACCCAAGATCAATAGCTGCAGGGTGTACTTTGTAACATGGGCATGGCCAGGGACAGATGGGCCACTTGTGGTATAGAATCAGCACCGGACAAAAAACAACATTACGAAGACCAAGGGAATACCTTTTACTTTACTGTATTCTATCTGATGGGGGCGTAAGGAGGTTTGAAAAACTAGATACAACAATGGAGACTAAAAGGCGTGTGTGTGTGCACATCATCCCATTGTGTCTTTTTGATTTGTAGGCAATGGCAGTCTGATTTCTGCTGTGAAAGTAGTTCCGTGGAATTATGTTGATTGGAGGCAAAACACAAATTTTGCATGTATACACAAGGTATGGGGAAGGATACTATAGTGATCTTTGTGTTTGACTCCCAGTCGGAAGGTCATGGGTTCGAGCCCCAGATGTGGCCTATCTGGGACATCTTGAGCAAGATGCCTAACCCATACCTGCTCCTTGTAATACTTGTACTCTGACTGTAAGTCGCTTTGGATAAAAGCATCAGCTAAATTACCCAATTGTAAATATGGCAACACCCTGCCTAAAATGGAAGCCTGGCAAGACCGTCCTGATTTTGCAAATTTCACGATTTGTTCAGCTCTACATATCAGGCTGGAAACTCAGGTCCATCAAATCATTAATACTGTAGGTGAACATCCCATCAGCACAAGACCCATGTTGGAAAGACAAGCACTTTATTGCTTCTGGGCACCAACTGAACTACCCACCTGGACGCTGATTGGCAGATAGTTCTGTATTCTGCATTCTATTCAGAGTTCCCAGACTGATAATCAAAGCAAAGTAAATCGCACAAGGCGAAGCTTCCAAAATCAGGGATATTTTACAACGTTCGCAATACCCCCATACTTACGGATGTTTTCTGTGTTCTCTTGGACGATGTCAGTTTTGAGCAGGTTGTCGGCCAGGATGAAAGCCCCCTGCTCCACCGTGTCCAGCAACATGGTGGCTGCCCGGAGCTGGTCCCCGGTGTTCAGGCCTCTCCACGCCACCTGGGCTTGAGGCTGGAGAAGGTTGTTGACCGTCTCCACCATCTCCTGGAAAATACAAAGCAGGAACATAATCTATGATTGGATAAGGCGAAGTGTTCAAAATGGTATAAGTCATGGGAGGATCAAAGGGATTTTAGTACTGCAGAGCTAGTCACACACTCAGTTTAGGGTTGAAATGGAGGAATTACATAGTGGTAATAGTGGCAGTTTGTTTGTCAGTTTGCGACAAGGGGGAGCTTTCGCAGCAACTGCTTGTGGATGGCAATGTACTAATTATCTTTATCTGTTAGTGTTTTCATTGCATATATTTTCATCCAACTGCGACAATGAAATGAAACAATGAAAGGAAATGCACTGCCTTTCTACTGCTTTGTTATTGCTAATATTGCACATGTGAGTTGGTCTTCAATTTATCATCCACAATCTGGAGGAAGACTCATAGTAATGAGACACTTCTGTACTATTCTAAAGCATATTAATAAGGGTTAAGTTAAGAAAACTAATGGTTGCCGATGGGTTTCTGCTGGTAGAAACCTAAACGACCACTAAAACGAATGCAGTGCCTCATAATAACAGCATGTAACTGCCATTATGACTTTTTAATCTGCCGCTGGAACTAATAAGCAGAGGAGAACACCACACCAGCTGGAAGACAAGATGAAAAATTGAGAGCTATTAAAGATTTAAAAATGCCAATGGCGAGATTTATGAATGGAATACTAATGGGTCAACCAATCCATTCATCCCCTGTACTGTTGCCACAAAAGAGAAAAATACAGGAATGCAATGAAAAAGACAGCATATTCTCAACCATTAGGCAATCTAACACATGGCTTTAGTCCAATTACGCCATTATTTACATGCGTCATGAACCAAAGGGGTAACCCAAAGTTCTGTTAAATGATATAAACACGTGAGGAAGCGCAGCCCTGCGATATCCCGCCGTTTTAAAAGGCCAATATTTATGACAGTGTCTACATTGAGACTGAGGCCTACTCTAGTTCAAGTGGATATCAAAACAACAGAAGGATGAGGGCTGATAACATCAAGTACATGTTGGGAAGAGATAGCTTCTCTCACGGGATCTACAGCAACACATCAGCAGGAACTCTGTGATTAGAGTCCCTTTTTGATCAATGGACTGTGAAAGGAAACTAAAGTCTCAGAAATAAGCGCACCGCAGCAGGAGCGGCCCGGCTTGCTTGACTGCGTCAAAGACTTTCCAGCGCAATTAAAAGTACAAAAATAAATGATAACTAATAAAAAGGAAAATGCAGAGTGATTATTGACTTCATTGTTGCTGGGCCTGTGTAACGAGCCTCCGGTTAGCGTCGCATCGGTAAGTTACGTCATTGTTTTCAATCAACCGGCGAGGGGGGGGGATTGTGAGGGATTGTGTTCAACTCACTGCGGCTGACTAAAGATGAAGGGAATTTCAAATAGCACCAGCTGGCTTTTCCCCCTTCATACAACACACACCCATGAACACAGATTCCGCGCATACGTACCCTCAACAGACACACGGATATATGTGCAGGTGCATCAACACGCATTTATGTGGCCGCTTATGAGGTATACAGGAACACACACACACACACACACACAGGCACGAGCATTATTTTACTCTTTTATTCTTTTACAAAGCCATGCAATGTACATATAAACAGACGCATGCTGAGAGATATGAGAGAGAGAGAAGGGGGCAGCCTCCCAACAGTAATTATTATGTGTAATCTCCAATCATACCTTTTGACATTACAGTAGACGCAAAGGTTGATTCATTCTCAATTAAGGAGCGCTTTCTCTTCAGGCAACAGCCTTTGTTCCCCCTACCACCAACTAGATATTTTAAAACAATACAGGAATGGACGAGGAACAAATGGCTAGTTTTGCGTAGGAGGCTGCCATGCCTTTTTCAAAGTGCATGAAGATGGGCAAAGGAATGCTGTCATCCAAACTTAAGTGATGGATCAAAAATCTGATGAAACCATTTGAAATGGATCCCTGAAGTCAACTGGAGCAATGGGGATAAATGGAATGTCAAAACTTTACGGTGAAGTTCCGTTGTGGCCCTTGCCAATGAAGATTGATAGTTGGATGGGTAAAAAGATTTAGTTTCAATGTCTAGTTGGACTCTGCTTGGACACGCAGCAGTCAAATTATGCAAGGCTTGCATCACCACCTTGACTGAGGTTTCGCCACAATTAAATCAAGGTACATATGTATACGTTTAGCTGATAATGTGAGAACACAAAATGGGTTTAATAAAACACCTGCTTGGTGTGAAGACATTCACATAGCATTTTTGAAATTGCTCAAAGCCACATAGTAAAAATAATACCCTTTATATTGTGTTTACATCAAATCACAGAACAACATTTCAGTTTAAAGGCCAATATAATCACTTTACATTCATCTCAGCCTCTTGCATAAACTTCGCTTTATGCGTGACAAGCAGTTGTCAGCATGTTCAGGCGAACGAAAAGTTCCAATTAAAAATAGAAAAGGAAAAAAAGAAAAAGAATGATGGATAAGAGACAAATATGTGTGCACGATGATGTATCGCCTCAGGTGTGCTTGTACTTTCCCATATGGTTATATCAGCACGCTTCGCCGTCTACATACAAATACATCAAATACATAAACAGCAAGGAATTATAACAGTGAATTCCTATTTACCTGCAAAACTATAGCCTGTGCAGATGTGTGGGTAAGGACAGCAATTGGCTGACATTAGCCTAATTATAGGTCACATGCATGAACAGTAGCAGATTCTCCCAACATGTGATTAAAGGAAGACAGGCTACATTCGTTATGTATATGAACAAGAGGGGATGCTTACAATTAGGAGCGGTGTACGCCTACCGTTTTCTACTGTGTAATGCCGCAGTGTAGCTAATTTTAAAAGCGGAATGGCAGCATATTTATAGTCCGCATGCTGGCCTTACACAGTAACATAAAAACGTAGTATAGGCTGAAAGAGAAGACGGAGGAAAAGAAAATGCTCCGCCGTGAGTAATTAGGCTCAGAGCTCTGCGTTTGCCCGTGTAGCTAGCCGTCGTCACGCTCTCGCAACAACGCCGGCGTTCGCCCTCAAGCGACATATGTGTGCGCACACAGGAACCATTTTCCCACACTGCCTCAAAACACAGCCTCTCTTTTCCTACCACGGTGGGCAGAGGGAGTAGGTAGAGATGTAGCCAAGCAGTTCCAGCAAAATCCCCACCGTGTGTGCGTATGTGTGTGTGTAGTAGAGACGTCTCAATAGCTTGCTGCAAACGGCTCCCTGGTACTCCATCTGTCAGAATGTAGCAGTTCACTTTATATTGCGCATAAACTCCCAACCGACATCATTTTTCGACTCTTTTCCTACCGCGTTCCCACCCTCCTGACGAAAAAGAAACCTTAACCGACCCTGGGAAAGGACTGTATCCTGGTTTATTGCGCACGAGGAAACGCTAATCGCTGGCTCCGCCGCTCAAAACGTTCCAGTTGGAACGGAGATGATGACAGGGCGGGAAAAAGCTGCGTGGTTTAGGCCATTTGTATCACTGGTGGAGGAAGGAATCCGAAAGGTGGACATTAACATCAGCTTGGAACGGGTCCAAGTCATCTTGTGTGTGTGTGTGTGTGTGTGTGTGTGTGTGTGTGTGTGTGTGCGCGCGTTTCCTGTCCGGTTGCTGACTGGTGAAATGAACTCTGGGTCGGGGGGAAATTGATTCTGGGCAGGTCTCCCTTTTTTCCCCCTCCGGCTTACCGGCTGCTGCTCTTAGTGGAGTCAGCTTGTAGGTCTCACTTACATAACTCCTCCAGTCTTCCTTTACAACCCACTTTTTTCTTTTTTTTTTGTGCTTGTATCTCATTTGCATGAGGTGGGGAATATGAGCGCCTACAAGCCAGGGTGTCTTGTCGTGTCTGTCGTTTCCCTTGATGCGATGTCACACGCGTTGTTGCGGCCTTTCTTGTTCCTGTAGCCTTGCTAGTTCCATATTTTCCTTTGAAGGTATCTGCGTCTACGATTGGGAGCCTGAGATATCCCAGGTGCGACAACCCATAGCTTCTTCTTAATGTGTAGGCCTGTATGTGAATCGATAAGAGTTCCCTCTAAATTTTTCTGGATGATCATATTATGGGTAATACTGTATATGTTCTCACTGCTGTACATATCAACATAAAGATGAGTCTTCTTTGGTCATTAAAACTGTCGGAAAACAAAAACACTGAAGATAAATGCTTACACTATGCAGGAGAAAATGTAGTGGACAATGTACTACTCATTTTGCTGTGAACAGTCGACGGGCCACAAAGCATTGGCTGTTCAGACGTCTGTGTTCTGCGGGCTAGATATGGAGAGGAAAGGTCCCTCTTTATGACTATGTGGTCATACAATGAAAGCTCGCCGAATAAAATTTAACAATCACCATTAAAGCCCTGAACCAGACGCCTCCCATTTCACTTCACCTGCTCCGAGGTCATCACATCATGTGACATCAAGAGGGGTCAGTGTCACTTGACTAAGCCAGGCACAAGCATAGGTACTTACTATAGCTGGAAACAATATATTACAACCCTTTCTGCACTGGCTCAAAATGTGTGGGAGCAGAACAATTCAAAGCGTTATGTAAATCCACGAGTTCTGCCTGCAATCTTCAAAAAAAAAAGGTATAAATGGAAGGCTCTTTGAGGAGTAAGTATTTGACTTTAGCACGACATACCATGGACATAATCACTGTAATTGGCTGACCATAATGTCAGCATCTATAAACAAGCATTGTTAATAATACGACCAAAAGGCAATGAAGCCTCTGTTCCATTTTGATCATGTTTGTTCAAAATCAAAGGGCAGCGGGCCCTTGTGTGTTTGTGTGTGTTTTTAACACATACACACATTGCTGCGGGGGATATGGAGAACACAGATCTTTGTATTTTAAAATCTTAAAAGAAGGCCAAACCCCCCATTCAGCGGGCTGATAGTATCCATGATATGCAGCAGATCTAGTTGTAGTAACAAGCTGATTCAAAGGCCGTCGGAATTAATCGCTCGTTTCCTCCGCAGATGATCACCTGAGGCACTGAGGCTGCAACATGCTGAAGTATGTAGGAACACGCAATAGGGATGTAATAACATTCCCGCTAGCGTTACAAGGCCCTGATCGTCAGCGGAAATAGACCTAGGGTCCGGCCAGCAAAGGCATTATCTGTTTCTACCTCAACATCGTCACTATAGACGACGAGTGGCTTGTCCCCTAATCCATTATAGAACCGGGGGGGGACAGCTGTTGCATGCCTTAAAGTGAAACTGTAAAAGTGAAACATAGCACGACCCTTGACCCTTGTATACCTTCTTCAGCCCACGTGAAATATTCGGTTTGGTCTCTCTATTTAATGAGCTAAACATATTTGGTTTTTCAACCTCCACTGGATTGGATTGTATCTCAACCAACACTCGAGCACTCAAGAGTCTCGTAGACTTGACAGAGGAGTCTGAAGAAAACAGATGATTAGGACGATCTTTGACCACTGTGGTAGACAAATTAGAGGTACAGTTTGTCTGAAAAGCAGTGGAACCCAATCGTGGTTGAAAAACAAACAAACACGTCGACCTGAAGTTCAATATGAGTTGCAAGCAGTCTTGAGTCTTGACATACAAACACATCAATGTAGCAAAGGAGCAAATCTGGCTTGAGCTTTACAGCAATTTCTGCCCCTCCCATACTTCCAAGAAGTCCACCATGTCTTTGTACTATTATACCTATTACAAAGCCCTGGCTCGTAAGAGCCAAGTGAAACAAGTGAAGTGGGGATCTCTGAGCGGTGCAGGTGCTCCGTGTGTTCGCTTTGCATTCATCTGATAATCCCACTCATGGCGGCCACAGGGGGCCACCATTGGAGAAAACATTACACAATTTCCCTAATCAATGGAAGTCCCTCAAAGCGTGTGCCGTCGATGCCTGTGCTTACCGAACGCGACAGATATGGCTCCATTATTCAGTTT
>JAODLI010063915.1:0-14902 GCA_027575585.1 Percopsis omiscomaycus
TTAACAAATGTACTAATTGTAAGTCGCTTTGGATAAAAGCATCTGCTAAATGCTTAAAATGTAAATGTAAAATGTAAATATAGGCCTAGTGATTTAAAATAAACAAACGTGACATGGACAAAAAAAATAAAAATAGAAAATTAATCTAAACCAAATATACAAATAAATAAATATATAAATAATATACAATACACACAGACTGATTTTTCATTTCATTAATACTTTTCAGTGTATAGCAGGTGATCTATCAGCTGCCCTTCAAATGCTGCATGACAGCGCACAATGGAGAAAAGACAGCCATGATCAGTAGCCAAGGATGGCACCTGATCCTGCATCTATATCTGCTCCCATATTTAACCTCTGGGTGATAGTGCCAATTTAACATAACCTGTCAACTTGTTCATTCACTCAGAGATACTCACTGCAGATATCTCTTTAGCACAATGTATTAACTACAGATTGTTACCAGGTTCTTTGTTTTTTTCTGAGAGGTTGTCTACCCTGCCATGCACCATGACACTTTTTAGCCCTAGTTACTGTGTTCATATATTCTAGAATGCTCATAGTTTTTCATGCACAGCTATAAGTATTTTATATTACACTCTCTTACAATGGACATTAATTAGGCCTACATTTCTACATTATATGGTAACATGCATGCATCATAATAGAATTTATAGTACAGAATATGCATGTTCATACAGTATTTGTTATGTATAATATCTTGTATTAAACTGCTTTTTCCCACACAAGCTAAGTATGGTATGCCCTTGCATTCTTTTCTACTCTTCTTGTTTACTTTTCTAATACCTGGTCATTTGTTTCTTCCATCCAGGCGCCAACGTATCTAATTAGCAAGAACAGCCACAAGATGTCATTGTTCTTCAATACCTGTTGTGCTGGCTAATCCAGTGGAGAATCTACAGTACTGACCTACAGTATCTGCCTACTTGCCTGTCATCTTGCCTGCGTGCCTGCGTGCCTGCGTGCCTGCGTGCCTGCGTGCCTGCGTATTTATCTATCTGGTAATTCATCCCATTACATTACATTTGCTCATGTGCACTTTTCTATATACCTAGGGGGGACTTGTGAGCTACAATTATAGGACCAGCAGTATCCTTGTTAATAACGTATGTGTAGGCCTACAGTGATGTCTGACATTCAGCTTGCCCTCTACAGTAATGGGCAAAACATTGTGGAAGAGACGCAAAGGGGAGAGAACTTAACCAGACAGTCTACCCATTAATAATTCAAATGGCTGACATGTCACGGACATAGGGATGGCAGGGACGTTCTTTTTCAGAGGAGAATGATGATGGCAGAACTGTTTACTTACCTTTATTTGGAAGTAGGTCACAATTCTATTAAAGATGCATCTTTGCCTCATAGTATATGATAAATATTACATTGGTTCGCAGTATTGACATAGACATACATAAATAGTGTATCTATGCACTTTAGATTCACGTGAAAACACATTGGGGCACCATGGCCCATGGTATGTTTCTGCTGCTATACACAAACTCCCACACAATGTAAACACCATATATAGCCATCTCTTTATTTTCAACATGAGTTAGGCCTTTTTGATAACATCCAAAGAGAAAACAAGATAACTGTACTACAATGTGTCAGGCCATCTGCAAAGGATCTGAAACAATATTTAATTATATGGGTCTGAAATAGTGACTGGGTCTTTGTTAGTAAGAACAATGAACAGACTTTGGGGGAAAAAAAGGAAACAGTGTACTCTATTTAAGAACTGCACTCTATTTACAATGACTCGCATTACAATTATTGTATACAGTTACTGTATACTCAGTTTAGCTTGAATTATATTCATATGTATAAAAATGAGTTTCAAGACACTGACACTTACTTTTTAGTGGGCATAATTTGTCAAACTGCAATTCAAGTTAGTAGATAGTATATAGTATATAAGGCCTGAGAATGTCGATTTAGCACTAATCTGAGGTTTTGAAAGGTTCAAACTGGGCCCATGTAGACTGTCATCTTGCCTCAGTCTAAAGAGTACTATTCCTCCTACTAGAGATAAAGACACATTGTGGAGAATAATATTTTGTTGTAATTTCTGTAAACAATGTTTTACCATATCCATTATTGGAAGAGGACCTGATAGCTTAATCGAAACAAGTAAAATACTGACAGAAAACAACAAATTAAAATATTCTCAAATATTTGAACCCAGATACCGGACCCACTAAAACCAAGGTAGACATGAGACACTAGAGGGCAGTATTGCCACATGAAACACTCGATGGACTTGACGCCCACTGACCACAACAACTATTATAACTCCTGGATTTTTCACTATAGCAATTTACAGCATTATTGCACAGGAAGAAATAGCCTTTTGTTATAAGTGTATCTTAAAATATACCTTAAAAATAATTGAACTTTTAGACCTAAAAGGTTGTCTTTGTAGACCTAAAAGGTCTACAAGTTCAATTATTTTGAATGTTAAAGTCTCTCACCAGGTATCACAATCTGCAGTCCTAAATGTTTCCAAAGGTTCATTCATTTCTAATGCATAATCCATGACCTTTAATTTTCCCCCTGAAACGTGAGTCATGTCTTTGATGTGCTTTGTGGTGTTATTATACTGTGGCTTGACGAATAATAATGTTGATGTCTTCTCTGAGCTGTAATTACTGGATCTGGAGGTAGGCAATGCCAAAATGGGCTAGAAGTTCCAGTGTGGCCATGCTTTGATGTTTCAGGGGGTTTGGACTTAAGGCAAGAAAGCTTTTCCACAACATAGAATACCCACAAAGTGCTGAACCATGCCTGACTAGACAACAACATGAGAACTAAACCATAATGACTCATAATGACAAATAAAACAAATGTTCCTTTGAAGAGAGGAACCATTTAGAATTTGATTTCAATAATCACACAATGATCAATTATTTCAGCTCAGGGTAATTATCAGTACACTTAAAACAATCATTAAACGATAAGCTTTCAATGTGTGGCACAAATGTGTGAAACCGCACAGAATAGGCATAAAAGGCCTTTGTTTAAAGGTTGTATTTAAAAGTTCTATTTCAAACAGGGAGGAAATTTGGGGATTCAACCAGGAGAGGAGATTTGGGGTTCTGGGGGAGATTTAACACAATTGAGGAGTGTACCTTTAAGTTCAGAGGGTCAAACTAACTACACTGCCTTGCCTTCTCTAGCAGGCTTCCCGCGATCCACTTCCTCTTCGCTGTATTTTCAACACTCTCCTTGCCGTAATGTTGTGTCCTGAGAAAAAGTGTCCTTGGCAGTGAAAGTTATTGAGTCACCTGGACTTGTGTGTGTGTGTGTGTGTGTGTGTGTGTGTGTGTACTTGACCGTGTCTGTATCAGCATATGTGACTGCTTTGCGTATGCAGTGCACGCAAACATCTGCGTGCGCGTGCGTGTACTTGCGCATGCGTCACTGGGGTGGACGAGCTGTCAGTGCCTTCCATCTCTCGGTGTGTTTGTGCTAATCTTCAACACAGCCTCTATACCCGCAGAGGTGACTGTGCAACTGAGCAGCAGCAATTACAGTTTGAGGAAGAGGGGTTAGCTGGCAGGCGGCAGGATATCCCATCGTATTAGGAGAGCTGCTGCACCCACTTCCTTCAGTGCTTTCCAGCAGTTTGGGAAGGAAGAGGTCAGCAGGGGTCGAGCAGACTCCGCCCTCTGTCATTATCCCTCCATCACCTGTCGTCCTCTATGCTGACAGCAGAACTTTCCCTTCCCATCTCTATACCCGTCACTAGTTATATAGGTCCCTCGTCCTTTTTTCTGCCTGACTCTGTGCCTCTCTTGTTGTCTTTGTTTTCTGTCCATCTGTTTACCAATTGTCTTTCTCTCCTTTACCCTTCTGTGTCTCCCTTCACTCGTTCGCTAACCCTCTTTATCCCCTCTCATATTCTATCTCAGATTTCAAGGACCCCCTGACTTTCTTTCTTAAACCTTGGTTGAGTCTGAGGATGATTGCTGGAGATACTATACACCCAAACCTAAAGAACTGAAGAGAACTAGTTGTGTCTGAAAGCCGTTCTGATGTGTGTCAAAACCTCAGCTGAAATCTAGGGCAAGTGTTAATGCAATGTAGATGCTATGCCACTGTTAATGTTTCATAACTACACAACATGGTACTGTAGAATAAATTCAGAAGTTGTTCATTTCTTGTCGTAATTACGCACATTTAAAATGAATTATTTTAGCCAATGACAATATCCGATTCAATACCAAAAATTTATATTTTTGTTTGCTTCGTAAATATATTTTTAAATGTACACTGTAGATCTCTTTTAGTATTATACACAACATCTATGGACTTGGATTTGGAGCTTGGTTAGCCTGGATATGTTTTGGCTTTGTTTACACTTAGTTGTGTTAATCAACAAATGCCTTGGCATCATTCTTTGTCTGCCTCCTCCTGTCTTGAGATGCAGAAGGAAGCAGCTTAATGAGGAGAAGAGAATATTTTTGCATGAGTTACACAAAGATCAGAGAGCAGACGTCCCAGACAGATCTCTCTTTAATAACACACCTCTGATACTAAATCTAGCGAGATGAGAGAAACTTCTCATGGCAATCTGTTCTCTCTCCCACACTACCATGCAAAACTTTTTTCAGGTCCATAAACCTTCCAAATATGCGGTATTAGCAAGCTAGTTTTGAAATGGAAAAATAGAGAGAAATAATTTGTCAACATTGACCCGTGATTTAATCGATTTACACATATCTACCTGCTAAATGCGCGCGACAAGCTATTTGAAGTACAAAACATAGTTCCTACAGCGTTACATCCTCTGCAGAAACACCACCACTGAGAGGCTATGTTGTGACGATGGAGACAAATTGCTACGATACGGTTGTTGAATATACCTGTAATGGGGCTGGTTGGTCCATTATCCTCCATGATATTTGGTTATTATCCCTGTCTGATTAATGTAGCTTCTGTCGACCCTCACCCACAGTGACCTACATTCACTTTCATCTCATTCCATCAATCATTTAGCAGTTCAAAGTCTAGGTCTGTTTGCAGTGGAATGCAAGGGGGTTTGATCAAAATGCCACTAATTCTGCAGATGCCAACTCTCCTAAACACAATCCTGTGGCTATAACAGAATGGCATATGATTGATGATAATAAATGACAAACTAATATTGAATAATATTGAATTATGTTCCTGTGAGGTTCATTTAGAGTTATTCAAACATTTGATTTCATATTATAGACTCCCAGAAGATACAACTGCCATGATACGTCAAGGTCCAAATGCACAGATTCTATTTAAGAAAAGCAATTATTTTCTCATATAGGCTATGAACCTCCCCCATGTCTCCCTAACAACCAGAAACCACTGCAGGGCTGAGGTAATTAAATAAAAACAACCCCTGCAGACTCCAAAGAAAGCATGAATGACGCACTAGACAATACAGATTTATAAAATATGTAGCAGTAACATGTGACTGAATGGGCTTAAAACACAGTCCCCTTTACTTGGAAAGGGAGTGAAACTTAGAGATGGCTGAGGGAAAGAGATAGATGCAAGAGGAAAACATAGATGCTTTGGGTTGAAAAATAGATGAGCACTGTGGATGTGCTAGCAGAGTCTGGATGACTCGCAGGATGCACCAGGGACAGTGCATGGCTGCCATTAGATCAGTTGCTTCACGAGGGCCATATCTGGGTCTTCATCCAGGGATGGAAATGTTGCTAAAACAGAGTGGTGAACAGGGAAAACAGGGGATGAGCTGTGGTCATGCTTAGACTAAGGTAATGAGAGCAGGCTTGGGATGAAGCTAATCTACCTCCTGTGGAAGAAAGGGCTTGGTTGGGCTTTAGATGCGACCAGTGGAGTTGTGGTTGGGTCACGGTGATAAGTAGAGACTGGCCTGAGGCTGCTATCGACCTGTGGCTATTTTACTATGTATACACTTCACGTGTGCACAAGTAGATTCACATATTTCTATCTACTTAGCAGAAGAGTTGTGTTAATTAGAACCACTTGAGATGGGGCTGGATTGTGGTTGGTGGTCTGTATACTATTTAAGGAATGGGGCAATAAAATCAACCCAAACGCCCAAGGGAGCTGACCCACATCTGACTCGTTCAGTGACAACGTGATAGAGAATCCAAGTTCAAATTATTCACTGGCACCGGGTGTTGGGAGTGTTCACTATAAACACTCTGGTAGAATATCTATAGAAACACACACTCTATAACTATAATGACTGGACTGACTGACTTCAGTAGCCCTCTCTTTTCGTGCCCGACATTACGTCCACATGTGGACGTAACAAAAGAAGACGAGGAACCCCACAACACACAGGCAGTGCCCCTGAAATCCTAAAACCGGTGCTCTCTAACTGTCACTCCTGGTTAGAGAGCTATCACGCAGACGTGCTGACTTATTTATGGCTTCCATGCAAACCGTGGCCCATTGAGGAGACTAACGCTAGCAGTCTGGCTCAAGGTACAGAATGGTGTGTTTGTGAGTGTGTGTTTGTCTGAGTGGGTCTGTCTTGCACTATCCAGCTTTCGTTACCTAACTCAGCTATGCCTTACATCGTTTTGCCATTAGTGGTTATAAGCCAAACCCTCGCATCGCCCCCACCCCTCATGATATCATCCAATAGGATTATGTATATTAATCACAGCCAAGTTTCTCTCTCACAAGATTGTTTGGTTAGCAGAAAATATGATGGGTGGAGAAGATAGCGGAGAGGGTGAGGGAAATGATATTAAATCATAATGATGAATCGATCTGATGTATCAAACACACTTCTTAGTCCGATATAATGGTGAGGCAGGACCGGTTTTGATAGCTGATGCATGCACAAATGCACACGCACACGCACGCACGCACGCATGCACGCACACACACTCACACACACACACACACACACACTTTAAGAGAGGTTCAGATATTAAAGATCAGCAGTAATCTCATAATCTAGGTGGATAAATCAATTTTCATGGCCTTCTACTAAGTGCTACAGAAAACAGTTGACTTCAATTTTCTTGGAGACCAATTAAAATGGTGTGACAGTGCTGCTTGTTAGCGAGATGGTGCTAAAGGATGTATATTCTCTTCCGTTGACGCTGAATGAATCTTCTCTCCTGTCGAGAGGGAAAGACTGCTCCCTAGTAATCATTATTATGCACCACCAAGCCTGTGTGTGTGTGTGTGTGCGTGCGTGTGCATGCGTGTGTGTGAGTGTGTGTGACTGTGTGGGTTGATAGATTTCTGTAACAAGCTACATACAGTAGATGCAGACTAGGGTGAAAGATCTTCATATATGTAATGCATAACTAGGGCATTCAAACTGTCACTTTTCACGGGGTTTGTTATGACATGTCAAGTTACCCCACCACATGCAACACACACTGCGTGTGTATCTCCATCGGCATGAGATATGGTTTCTAGATATGCATTGTTAAGCTGCTCAGGAACAATTGTGGGTCAATTTACCATTAATTTACAAATTTTCTCATCTTGGAATGGCTGAAAAATTGCTCTGCCCCTATGGACAGTTTTGTTGCATTAAACGATCACTATGAACCAAGTTTGGGTTTCACCCATAGAACTATAAAGCATTGTTCCATTGGTTGAAGACAACCATGGGGGAAAATCTACGATGGCAAAATCTAAAATGGCATTTTACATAATATTTCTCGATCACAAGAATAAAGTAAGATTTCAGCATCGAGAGTTTCAGCGAATTATCTAAATAAAAGTTGGACCTACGGTATGCAGTTCTACAGTGTGATTTACACTTGCATAGTTGGGTGGCTTTTATTTTGAAATGGGTCTTTGAGACGCTGACGCGCTGCCGGCTAAATGCATCAGTTATTGGCTGGTCATAGGCTAGCATATTTGTAAAGAAATATATAATTTCAAGGCAATGATGGGCGGTGTGATTTCTCTGATATAATCTTAGATATTATATCTTATATATAGTAGAAAAAAATATTCTGGCAAAAACCTATTGGCAAAGTGTAATGGCTTTAGATTAACATGGCAGTGAATGGATAACTCAACTTCAAGGCAGGATAGCACCATGTACCAAACGCTGTATAGATTCAATAACCAGGAGTCTTGATATTTTCCAGGCAAGTTCCTGCTTTTCCAGGTTGGAACACCCTTAAAAACACACCCTTGTACCCTGGTGCAAAACTAAAGCTTACATTTGCTTTCATCGATCAGATAAGCTAAGGCACAACCATTCTAACAAACTAAAATATGTGTATGTGAGAGATTTCACTTTCTGCTTGAATGTGTGGCTTGTTAGTGAAATCTGCAGGTATAGTGTTTGAATGCCTGCTGATATCTCGGACCTCATAGCTGTTTATGTTTATATTATTGACTGATCCAGTGGAGGTTTCCAATATATTCTCAGGCAGTTGTCAGTAGTAGCTATCATCAATTAAGTCTACAGATAGACCATGTTATGTGCTGTGAATACATAAACACAAATCTATTGATCTCCAGACTCGTTAAGATGTACAGTATATACGTATATAGAAGTAAATACTTCACTGTGATCATGCAGGTAGCCTATTTTCTTTCTCAGTGTATCTGTAAACATCACATACAGTGTCTCCAGAATATAACCAGCATAGTGTTTAGTCCAAACCCTAGCCTGAATATTCAACAAGACTGTACCAACATGCTAACCACTGAGTCTTAAGTTTCTCTTATTTGGAAGCAGAAAGGAATTTATATTACTGTATGGTATATTTTCACATTTTTCTTTAACCAATCAAGTACTTCACCAGTCAGAAGACAGAGGGAAAGAAAAACAGTGAAATGAAGAGTTGTATGTGAAATGTAACTTTTAAATAGCAGTGTTTCTTACTCTGTACCGCCTAGCATTGTGTAAAATAACAGGCTGCAGTAGCCCTTCAACACTAATGGTTTAGAGGCAGGTTAAATGCAGGGTGGGAGACTTCTATATGTGTTTCCACTTTCAGCTGTCAGAATAAACCAGGTAAACACCAGACACAACTGCAGTGGCATTTTCAGCAAATAATTCTGTTCACAGCTCAGCACGCATCAAGCAGATGTCCTATTACAAGCAGGACTCAGGTAACTCGGGTTCTGTCTAGTCATGTTAAGGCTTTAATGATTGTATTCGTGTGTGTGTGTCTATATTAATTTTTTATTCAGCTATGCTATATCTTGATATGTGTCTGGAAATACATTGTTGTTTGGATTAGAAACTCAGAGAATTCACTGTGTATGGCACTCTCCAAACATAAACAGTCAGGGGCCTTTAATAACACTTTTAATATCAGGCAAAACATGGTTTTTGTGTATGCGTGTGCGGCTAACATCAAGCTATGTTTGGCTGACACCTCCATCCATGGATATGAAAGCAGCCAAAATTCTGACAGGTTCGTTCGGGGAAAGCAGGAGGAGAAAGGTGAAGTGTTACATGTTGACCAGGTTGTTGCAAAAGACTGAAGTGCTAAACCATTTTTCTGGGGGTGGGAAGAGGCGGTTCCTTTGGGTTCTCTGTGGGCCCCACCAGGGTGTGAATTGGATGTGGGCAATTACTGGGAGACACTGGAGGGAGCAGAGGACAGGTGTGAGACAGCAAAGGTTGTTAACAAGACAGGACGCCGTATTTAGGAGGGGGTGGGGGGGGAAAGAAATAAGGTGGAGGGAATAGAGAGGAGACAGCCAGGAGCATTCTGGATGGGGTAGACATCAAGGACTTGGAATACAGGAGCTTAGCTGCGTCCCTCATGATTCTGTGTGTGTGCCTACTGTCTGTCGCTGATGGGAAGGCTACAGTTGCCCTAAATCAACTGGCTCATATTCACACAAAGTGCCCTAATACACCTGGGACTATTTTAAGATTAGCTCTGACATGAGCATATTTTCAGACCTCAAACTAACGGCTGTGTATCTTGACACTATGAGCTCCTTAAATCATATCCCCCTCCCACATTTAACAAGGCTTCCACTTCAAAGACAAAGCGAGGGGGGGTGATAGAGAGAGGAAGTTAAGAGAGTAGTTTGAGTGAAGGTTACTACTATGTTTACATTGCTGTTGATGTTAGTCCAGAATAGCTTCCTTACATGTATGTACTGTATACAGCCCTACATAATTATTCCCATGGCGGATGCACACAGAAAGCTGCGTTCACATGGGAGGTTTATGCAAATGCACTCGCCTCTCGCAGGATTAAAAGGAAATGAAACTTCATAGGCCCAGTACAGTATACGTTAAACACTCATGTACTTACAATGCACATTATTTTCAAGAATGTGCTCATATTTTCATAGGCAACACGTTTAACTGTAGCTGTTTCAATGATCTATGTCACTTTTTATACAAACAACTCAAACTGCTACTGGTTTACATAATGCGCTGTCACCAATATGAAGCCTTTTAGGCTGTGGTGCAAAACTTAAAAGTCAAGCCTCTCTTTACAGTATATGGCAAAATGGTGCACTGAAAAGATAAAGATGTACTATATAGCATGTGGTCGAAATGTCTTGAGTTTAGGCTTTTGAGGCAGTGCAGTCTGACGGAGCTTCTACATTATCAATGACTTTCAGTGGCACAGGTAGAAACACACACACACACACACACACACACACACGCACGCACGCAAGCGCACACTCACTCACGCGCACACACACACACACACACACACAAATCTTTATGCAGCCACTTTTCAAAACTTGCTGTTAACCGTTTTTAAATATTGGGAAGCCATGCGCGAAGCCAAGTGGGTGCTACCGCGCGTGCATGTGCTTCCACGCGTGCGTTTACATTACAAGTGTTCTTGCGTGAGGACATATGCGTGTCTTCCCGGAGAGAAAAGGGAGTGACCGGCTAGGAAGGAAGGGCCGTCCTGAGAAACAGACAAGACAAGGGCTTTGAACCTTGTACTTTTCCGATTTGGATTAGGCTAACTGTGCGCAAAACACGCACACGGAGATTCATCTGGGTTCACATGAGCAACTGCATTCTGAATCTGTATTGTTCCCCTGAAAATACTAATGACAGTTGCATTTTCTTAAAGGTTGCATGCTGTCTGCTTACTACAATATTCAGGTTATACTGTACACAAAAATTAACCACTTACATTCCACGATGTTTTTTTAAATGTCCAATATTATTATTAATCTATTAATAGGGCTCGGGCTTTCTCTTTTCCCAAGGCGCATTCACACTGAAATGCCGCTGCGTAAAAATAGAAGTACAGTTGTCCATAACTGGCACCGTTTGAAACAATAGACCCCGTTCCACCAAGCACACTCAGGCCTCTCGCTTGGCTCCTCCCTGTGCGTGTGTGTGTGTGTGTGTAGCGGGTGGGTGACAGCTGGGATCGCTGCGCTGCGCTCTAGCCTAAGAAGCTTCATCTCCAAATAGGATGACCATAGGCTTTTGTGGAAGAGAGACTGCTCAGTAGCCACGCATGATTCGGATAGCTCCGCCGCTAGTTTGGGACGCCTAGTTGGTTTCGCTCAGTTTACCCAGGGGAGTTAAAATACAAATACAACGCCGTGGTCCATTCTATAGTGTGGATTTCCGATGGATATTCCGATTTGAGGAGGTGTGATTTGAACGCGGCATGTAACAAAAAGCGCAAGAAAGCCTTTAGAAAAGTAGCGCTCGTGTTGTTATTTCTGAAATGAGGACAGTATAAACTGCTTTCAGAACAATATCCTATGGATTACTAATAGAGAGAGATCGATCTACCCCACGGCATAGCCATTCATGAGCTGAAGGTAAGGGTTATACGTTTATTTTCAACTTTACATACAGTACGCGTATAGCCATGAGACTCCAGCCCGGAGGCTTGTTGTCTATACGGCGATCTTATTGCTGCCAAACGACAAGTGCACGGTTCCGATGTTTACAGTTGCCAGAGTAAACATAGTGGACTCTACTGTTTTGCAAGGCATGTTACAACTTTAAATTAGGGAAATGATGTGGTTGGTATATATATTGCAATTGTAGCTAAACAGTTTCTAAGTACATAACGACTCGTGCCTGCAAATAACAGGCTACAGTTTCACGCGTAATCTCTTTGGGTTGTCTGCGGAATAAAGAAGTGTCAGTCACTAAGCAGTTATTAATTGCAGGTCACTGAGTCTAAATAGTAGACAAACAAATAGGAGATAGCCTACATAGTTCTTTTGCAGAGACAAAGATCTACATCAAAATAAAAATGTTCTTGTGGGAACTTACAGGACGCGGACCACGGTCGCTTTCCTCGGAACCCATGGGAACTATTGAATTTTAAAAACACACGAAATCAATATATTGAATAGAAATGCTATAAATGCAGCAAATAGCATGTATACACTAAGAACATATTAAAAGAACACTAGGAATCGAAAGCTGAAGTGCCGTTTCTCAACATAAGGCGAAATGTATTTACACTACATTTATTTAGTTGAAATACAAAATTGACTCACCCAAATATGTCCTTCACTTATAATTGTAGGCGGCGTAGGCTATCAATTACAACGTTTAACATTTACATTTTAGAACTATTGTATAACATATTAGGCTAGTGAGGTGATTTAAATATCTTAATTTTAAATGATTTAATAGCTATAATTTCACTTTTGAGTCTCACTGTCACACACTCCATTACTGCGGCTGTTGTTGCGGACATTTCTATAGCCCTATTAGGGTGAGTTGAATAATGTCAAGGTCCAGAGTGAATATTATTGCTGCTTGGGGGGGAAAACAATCAGTTAATTTGTATTCTAGCATACCTTGTTACATTGCACTCAGAATTGGATTTGCCATCAACACTAAGTGCTACAACACTTTATTCCATTTACAAACTGGGAGAGGAGACAGAGGCCTCAAAACCTACATCTACACTGCCAACACCCAAACCCCCCCCATTCATTACCTCCCCTCCCCTCTTCTCCCCTCTTCTCCCCTCCCATTCCCTCTCCTCTCCTCTTTTAATTTTCTCTCCTTTCCTCCCCTCTCCTCCTTTTTTCTCCTCTCCTCTACCAGTGTTGAAAATTCTCTTGCAGGCATTGAGGAAGGAGGAGAGATTTTTAGGATATAGATTATAAAGAGTTCAAGGGTTTCCGTGATGATAAAATGGGCTGCATGGAGGATCACTGAATGCCTCCAGCAAATATGCCTTTCAGCTGATTTTCAGCTGTAGCACATTGTTTTGGAAATGTGATATCCTAAAAGAAAACAAGGATGCTAACACGAAAAAGGAAAGGGTGTAACATTTGATATGTTTTAATGAAATATCACTGGAAAATATCAGTTATTTCTGTGCTTGTTCCATGTTTTTGTATCCGTGACCTCATGGTGTTCTACAGTAACATATCTGCCACAAAAAGCATATCTGTCATGAGGTTCTTTACAAGCACACACACACACTTCTATTAATTCTATCAAGCACTAGTTTTTTCCAATATTGTAGCAACAACATCTGCCTCAAGGCATTCAGATGTCCTGGAGCCATTTTATTTTAGAAATGCTACACTACACGTGCTGTAAACCCCATCCGGGTATTTCAACATAACAACACAAACTGGGGTGCTAAGCCTGCCGTTGACGCGCTATGCATTGACACGGGAATTACAGAATGATTGCTTATGTGACAGCAGCCTGCCCGTTTCTTACCGGAGCAGCAGAATAGAGCGGAGCAGCAGAGTTGCAATATACTCAGCAGCGCGTTTGATCCTGCGATCGGCCGACAATGGCAACCGCGGACGGCATTGTGTATGACTGATGTGGATTTGTCACACTGTGGGCGTGCGTGTGCGTGTGCGTGAGACAGTACTGTCTATTTGGGGGGTTGAGGGACAGGCAGAAAGAAAGAGAAAACGAGGGAGTGAAGGAGAGAGAGAGGGGGGTGCGCGGCGGGGAAAGCGACAAGCACACGAATAAAGAGTGAGAGAAAGAAGGCAATATATATATATATGTATATGAAAACTTTGAATAGGCTACTTGATAAATGGCTTTACTCTATGGTCAAATGAATTGGCCTTCAATTATGCCAAGCCCGGCTGCTCAGTCAACCACTGGATGTCATTCAGTCAGTGTTAGTGCCCAGTGTTCATTAAAGTGTGTATATATGCATATTTGATGAATAGCATGTTTAATTGATGTGTTCTTGGTGTGTGGGCTAATGTTATTTGAAATAATTAGAGTCTGTGAGAGCATTAAATCCCTCTCATCCACACATATGTGATTTATTGATATTTATCCTTTGAATATCATATGAGTTTTTATTTTTAACAAATATTAAATAGCATGGCTTATGTGATACTATGTGCCGTGGCATATTAGATCATATCGTATCGTAACAATCACAGAAGCTTGCATTGGAATAATACCTGCTGCAACATAACTTATTATATTTGTATTTGAGTTGGTGTTTTCAAACAAGGACATGAAGCTGTTACTTTGTCTGTTGTGATTCAAGAGGTAAACAAAATGTGAGTAAGAAAGAGAGAGCGAGAGAGAGAGAGAGAGAGAGAGAGAGAGAAGTTGATATTCTTTTACTTCGCTACACAATGTCCTCTGTGCCGTTTACTTGCTCACCAATCTCCTGGTCTAGTATTATGTTATATACTGTAGCCTTATAACCAGCTTGTTCCGCATGCTGGTTATAAGGCTACAATATATAACATAACATAACTATATACTATATATATATATATATATATATATAACAATATATGTATTTGAGACTGCAGAACCTAAGCCAGGCCAGTGTATTCTGTTCACACCATGCTTCATTGAGAGTGTAATCACTTGTTCCAATGTGTTCCAATATAAGATGAATCTGTCTCTCTCACACAAACATACACACACACACACACACACACACACACACACACACACACACACACACACACACACACACACACACACACA
>JAODLI010063936.1:0-14901 GCA_027575585.1 Percopsis omiscomaycus
TACAGTATATATATTTTTATTTTATTTTTACTTTTTACGTGTTAGCAGTTCCCTTTACTGGCTTGTAGGCCAACACCAGTGTCTTTAATGTGATGTGGTCCGAGATGGGGAGCCAGTGTAGGTCTCAGAAGAGGGAGGTTACATGGGAGAACTTGGGTTGGTTAAATACTCGAAGTGGAAGTATCTCAGATTTAGTATGCTTTTTTGGTATGCTAGAGTCCAACTAAAAATGTATTGTAATAAAGTGCACTTTTTGTAAGTGTACTTGAAAACAATTTTAAATTTGTGGAATTAAAGTATACTAGTGTGCTTTCTATGACTTGAAAGTAGCCTAATACCCTTTTCTAAAGTATTCAACTTACAACAATAAACTTAAAATAAAGTACTTATGTTAAAGTATACAATAGTATACAATACTGTAATACCACTAAAATGTATATAATTATTCGTACATTTAAGTTCAACTTAAGTTCAAAGTAAAAAAAATTTAAGTATATGTTTAACATACTTTAAATAAGTACAAAAAGTATAAGTAAACTTTTGGGATATTTGGTATACTTAAATTATATGTTTAAGACACTAACATATACTATTCTTTATTATATGTCGAAACCAACCACATATGACAGTTTGAAGTAATGTTAACACAAAGCTAAATCGTTTGATAACTAGGCCTACCATGGCATGTTCATGACAGGTTATGTTGTCTTTGTTAATGTCAAGTTGTCATGTTGAAGACACTGACAGGTTATGTCATCTTGGTTAATGTCAAGTTGTCATAACAAAGACATTAACTCGACATTAATTTACCGAATGACACTACATGACAACAGTCATAAACATTCATAAAGACTCCTTCATGTTCATATAAGTTGTCATGTTCATGTCAGTCTTATGCACCTTCAAATAAAGTGTTACCAAATTTGTTAATGAGAGGAAAAGGACAGCTATAGACTGCATACTGTAGTTGTGAGTGGGCTGAAAAGGGTTAACAGGCTAGCAAAGCCTGATGTTGACTATTGTATTTATTCCTAACATCTCACTCTGCCTTTGAATGTTTGTGTCTGCCTTTGTGTCTGTCTGCCCGTCTCTCCTTTAACTCCCTGCCTCCCACACAAAGACAAACACACACCCCTAATACCCAAGAGCTGTGGGTTCCTTCCCTCTGCTTCCTGTCAGTGCTTGTGTTTCTGGTCTCTTTTTGAAGTCTTGTCACCCAGGAGAGATGCCCTTGAGTCTGCAGCGTGTCAGGGTTAGCATGCGCGCATTAAAGAGATACTGGTGTTCTTCACTTACATTCTGTACAGTACCACACTGGAATATATACAGTCTCAAGTATTTATTCTAAGTTATTCTAAATCTAGGGATTAATAGGGTATTTTTTAATAGCTCTATTGCTTGTTTGATGCCTTCACTAAGACATTGGAAAGGGAGAGATAACTTTGAGTCTGACTGAGATACCAAGTATCAGGTGATGTTGGCTTTAGAAACACAATATTGTGTCATAGCTGAGATCTGGAGAGCAGTGTAATACAATAGTGATATGGTAATTCCCTGCCTGGTTGCTCTTATAGGCTGTCATATTTGTTGAGGCAACAATCATTATTGTTGGTCACAGGCCCACTTACTGTATGTAGTAATAGGTGAATATTTAGTTTGTTTTAACCATTACTAGAGAAATAATTATTTTTTTTTGTAATGAAGGGAACGTGGGCAGGATAGTCTATTGGTCTAGGTGTTGGACTCCCAGCCGGAATGTCGTGGGTTCGAGCCCCAGAGTTGGCCTACCTGTATGCATCCTTGAGCAAGATGCCTAACCCCTATCTGCTCCATGTAATAGCACCATGTAATTGTAAGTCGCTTTGGATAATGGAATGGATGGAAGTGTCTGCTAAATGACCTAATTGGAACGCCATTACTAGTGTTAAATGGCTTTTTGCCGTGTAAATATTGTAAGGGGGAATTGTCATAATTGCAGTTTTAACAGACAACTTTAATATACGTAAAGAATAACACTTTATTAGCAGGATTTGCACAGAGTATATTTGTTCACTTTATTGAATATTGACTCTGTGGGTTTCTGGAAGGTGCTGGGGTGGAAACTCTGCTTCACCTGAAAGAGGGGAGGCAGATCAGGCCATTACCGTACATGGGGAACACGTTTCCCTCACATTTCAAAATCTGGCATTGTCCCGCCCAAATTATTTCCTCATGAAATATCTCACTTTGCTTGATCTGTGTTGCACAAATTTGTAACAGACCGCGGAAGTCTAAAATTAATCCATTATGCTTGCAGTTTGATTTTAATGTTGTGACACTGTAGGCTACCGTCTGTGGTTTTAAGGAGAATTGTGGAAAAGTGAGATGCCGATAAAAAATTATGTGTGTTTACTTTTACTTGGTCGAATGAACATTGGACACTGAAGAAAGCCAAGGTGACAGGTTTGAATAAATAAAGTCTGCCCTGCTGAATTAAATGTGGATTGTTTATTTCCTGGACTGAAAGAGAAAAGTTTTAGTACGCAATTGTGTATTGGGTATTTATTGATGTAGCCAAATGTATAAATTTGACAAAATATTTTCTGAAAGTAATTTATCGGTGGATTCATAGGCGAGTTGCATATAAACAGCAGGTACAGTTCTGTGCAGTGAAGTAAACCTCACTCCCCGACGCTGTGTTTTAGCATCTTGCTAGTGTGTCCGTCTCCCAACCCCAAGGTTGCAAGCTTGCATCCCAAGTGCAGGTACTCGCGGTGTCCTGCAATATTGTAGTTCCGTTTTTAAAAATGTAATGTAATGTAATGTAAGATGATTAATTCATTCATTTACGGACAGTCACTGCTTTGAGGTTCATTGACATTGATACATTGAAACACTCTAACGTGCTTCAATGAATTAATTGTTATCCACGCCAAGAAAAGTTCTACTCGATAGCGATAGAAATCCAGCCTGTTTGGTAAGAGATGACAGACATGGATGAATACCATAGACCATCAGTGTGATGGTAATGTGCACGCTTGAGAACTGCTAATGCGAAAGAGCAGCGTTCTGCTACAGTGCAACGCTATCTGCTCTAGTTGCTGTTTGTCTTTGTTCTCTTCTCCCACTCCCCTCCCATTGCTTCTTGCCCCTGGGACTGCATGTGAACAACACAACAAACTAGCGGCGGGTGCTAGGAGAATTGTTTCTGTATGTGTGTGTGTGTGTGTGTGTGTGTCTGAATTAAAGACAGGGTGGAAAATGTGTTTATGGATGTGTATGTGTGCATGTGTTAGTAGGGGGTGTGCATGTATTTTATGTGTTTATATTTAAGGTGCATACGTCAGTGTATCTTAAATTCCTATGTGTGTGTGAAAGTGTGTGTCTGTCTGCCCATGCTGCAATGTTATATTGTCCAAACAGTTGGAGAGAATCAAGTCAGCAAATATGGCGTGGCATTTCTAAATCCTATTATATAAGATCTATTTAGACTCCCTGCCATGAACCTAAAGACACAGGGTCAGAGGGCTGGATCTTCACAGCAATTGACTCAGGCTGCTTTTCTATCACTCTGTTGAGGCTGGGATATGTTTGTATTTAGTCTCTCTCTCTCCCCACTTTTCTACAACAGACCTTATTTTCCCCCTCCACAGTACATAATACAATACACACGCTCTTTAAGCTTGTAAGAAATAGCCGCTGTTCAATAGGAATGCTGTTACTGCTCGGGTGCCTAAGGTTTTCTATTTTTCTAGTTTGAACATTGTTTGAGACAAGGGGATGTGAAAAACCAGTAACCTAACATTTCTTCGTTCAAACATATTGCCTTGTCCCTCACGCAGAGGTACTGTTTAATCTAGCGCATCAAGCTAGGTCAAACTGCTGAGTCCGACAAACCTCCTCTCTGCGAACAGGGCTCTCTCGCTTTTCTGCTTACCCTTACACTTTGTGTGCATGCAAAATGTACTCAAGGCGCAGGGCTTCAACACTTGGACAACCTGCTTTTTTCCCTCCGTATTTTTTTATTTCTTTGTTTCGTATTGAAACATTATTAATATTACTCGCCTATTGAAAATGATATCCATAAAGTCTTGATAAATGGGAGCCATGTAAACAGAGGATATGGGATATGTAAATGAATTTCTTTGGTGCATTGCATGGTCCCTAGTCAGATATCACATGAGAAGTGTCTTGGGAAGTGTCTGGATACAGAAGAGAGGGAGGGTGATATGAAAGGGTTCCTGAGGGCTTTTTGCTCATGTGTGTTACAGAGGGAATTAACTCTTCAACTCATGCAGACACTGTTCTATCAAAGCAAACTGCAGAAGGGACTCAATGTGTAAGAAATTGGAATATTGCTACACACGGTAGCTTTGAATGCGGCTCCCTTTTGTATGATACAGATTCTTGTGACGTAAGCATTTAAAAAGAAAAAGCCTTCATAATACAGTAGTACTTGAACAAGGGCTGAATAAACTCGTAAGAAGTTGATTTAAAATGACTATAAATTACTACTGAAGATGGTTCAGGGGATGAGGGGTTGCAAGAGTTATAAATACCATGTTTACATACACACCCTGGTTATTGCCAATAAACGGGACGATTCTGTTAACTCATTGGTTACTTATTTCATCATCAGCGCCTAATGATATAGTATGTTGATTTTATATGTGATTTTTTAATTTGCATGCATGAACGGCCACAACATGTCAAGATGTTAATCGATTTATACTTCAGACCTTTTTCCCATTTCCCCGAACCCTCGTAAACATATGTCACCAGAATATAGGTACAGGCAAGGAGTAATTTAAACCACAAGAGAAATATACAGCACACGGTGTAGTTGCTTTTAAAATAAATTTGTTTACATTAAAATAAACTTCTACCATTAGAACACAACCACAGTAATCAGTGTGCCTCCAAAATGTCAGTGTCTAGTCAAAGCCTATTACTGACTGTACATTTACACCATATCCACCACAAACAAAATGTGAAATACCCCAGCTGACCCTGTGTCCGAGACATCCGCCATGACTCCTGGGAGCCAGTGACCGTCAATGGATCACACAGTTCTCTCCCATGCACCCAGGACAGTATGCAATCATCACATGGGCTGTGGGAAACGAAATTGGCCTATTGATTCCTACAGGAACATTTTCAAGAATTCATGGCTTGCCACAGACTGGAAGAATTCTTCAGTAGATGGGGTGAACTATAATGGGTCACAGATAGAGGGCTGAAAACAAGTGAAGCTTACGATTGACCGTGGTGGCTTGACTGTGTATGGCTATGGATATAGCGAAATGTTTACAAATGTGTACACTGTGACTACATGCATATTCCACTATCATTGAGAATGTAAATTGAATATTCTCTTTGTATATTCTGAATATGTTCTTATTATGAATAAGGAATGAGATACACTGATGATATTTCGGTTTTAGCCCAGTGTACAGTATGCAGCAGCTTTGTCCCAATGTGTAGGTGAATCTGCTTAAAGCAGCTACCAATAGCTTCAGACATAGAATGCATCAATTTATCCTACCCAGTAGTGTTTTAGAGATTTTTCACTACTACACGTCACCCACAAAGCAATGCTATGGTGTTTGCCACCCCTGCAATAACTTGCATTTGAAAGTTATTGTATGTAATCTTGGCCCTTGTTTATTCAGCGTATTTGTAGAGTGGATTGTTTAGAGAAGAAATATCCTCCGCCTACAGAAAACCTCTGAAAAATGGAGTGGTAACGACATGGTCACTCATAAGCCACTCCGAATAATTTGCCTATCAATCAATAATGCAAGTTTAGCTTTGTCTCCTCAAGGGTGTGTTGAGCGAGCGGAGGCAGTAGCAAATAGCAATAGGAAATAGGAAAGAAGTTTTAGGATGCAGGGATAGCTTAAACATAGCATATACATATGCTCTATGCTTGCTACATCAGGTTTTTATTGCATCATACATGTCCAATCTGTGTTGCCTGGTCTGTTTCAGCTCAGGGTTTGTCTTCGTCTTCAGTCAACCACGCACTGTTACGCAAAGTTCATTGGAAAAAGGCTGCTGTTAATTTAGAGGTGTGGGTGGAGTGGAGATCAGTGATCGAATTGTGTCTTGTGCACACATCCAGTGTGCAACTGATGGAAGTGAGAGCAGTCCAGATGTAACTTATCTTTGTCAACAGTTTACTGACAAAATAAATAATTAAATGAAAACAGCTCAAAATGGAAGTTGTTACAGAAGACGCTGCCATGTTGACACATATTGATTGTGTGGGACGCCTACTTTATTTATTTCTCTGGGTAAACTGTTTACTCAGCACACATTCCACTGTTTCACTGGTATAAAGCCTCCTCCATATTTCTCTGATGTATGCAATGCCATTAAATCGTGAGACAAAAGAAAGAGGGAAAGAAAGGAAGCAACAATCTAGAGCCATATGAGAGCAGTGAAAATAGTGGTCGCTTGTTTTAGAAACGCCAACACACCTCAGTTGTGTGAAAAATGTATGTCTATGATGTCTGCCTGTTTGCCTAGTCATGATTTATTCATGTCCCTGCCTTGGCTTACTATGTCAAGAGCATTTTGCTTTGGCTATCTCTAGGCACAAGAGGGTGTCTGCTTCTCTCAGTGAGCAAAATAGGAAACCTAGACCTGCAGCTTTACAAACCATAATACCTTTACTGGAGAGATAACTCTAACTGTTGCAATACACAAGCATTCTCAAGCACCCACACCCATATCTACACTCACTGCAATGATCAACATAGGATAGCAGGCTTCCACTGACGTTATATTGAAAAATAAAATACAAATGACAAAATCTGATAAAAGAGAGCCAAGGCCTATCGTTTACATTTGCAACCAAATGCGGCACACGAGAGTCTTGTCACTTGTACAGCTTCTGCAGGGCAGGTTTGAGTTGCTGTGTTTCTTCGCACCGAAAGGTTTAAAGTAGAAATTAAGTCAGAGTCACCACTGGTTTGGGAAGGGGCCTTGCAAGAGAGGTAGCCACGATTCCAGAATGATTGCTTCCAGGAGACTTAAATGTGAATCGGAATTCTTATCAAATCGAAACACATTTTCAATACCTTAAAAACAGCAATACATTGCCAAGTCAAGGTGTTATTTTTGAGTGTGGTTTGCATTATATTTTGGCAAATGAATGGAACAATATAGGCCACACCTCAATCTAAATTAGCCTAATTAGGTGACTGAATGATTTAAAACATTACTGTAGCACAGGGATACAATAACTTAATAAAGAATCCTGCTTATCATTTCGGCTGACACCGACAAATTACTTAAAAGTTAAAAAAATATGAAGAAAGAATGTTTATGAAAATAAATTACCCACGATAAACTGCAGTAATGGCCCTTTCAGCTATAACTTCAACATGTTCCTGCATCTGTTGACTTAACTAACACAAAATGCAAATCTCCCTTTGTTTACACCATTTGGTAGATTCTCTTCTGCCGGGCCATTGTCATGCATCAAGACCCATCTCTCTATCCACCCTATTTTTAAAATGCGGAAGTAGGGTGTTCTATTTTGTTATACATATACATGTAAATGCTCACAATTTTTTAAGGGGAACACGTAATCATCACAGTATAACATCAAGTCAATTAAACTTCAGGGATATCAATCTGTCCAGTTAGGAAGCTGCCAGAGCGTTCTCGCCGCAGGAGCCTAGGTCCGGTCCAGCCGCTGGAGAGCCCTCGCCATCGCAGTCCGTCCGCTGTTTGGCCTTTGTTCCAGCCTCGGCCGCTCGTCCCTGGTCCGGCCTCCTGAGGGTCCTCGCCACACAAAGGCGGCACCAGGAGGCGCGCCTTAGAGGGGGGTACTGTAACGATTGGCGTGCACAGGCCCATGTAAGCTCCGTGCCTCCTGTCCTGGCTGCGCACCTGCGGGGGATTAGCCCCACGCAGGTGCGACTTCTTAGTTTGATTAGGGACCATATTTAAGTTTCCCAGCAGCACTAGGTGCTGTCGGTCATTGTTTGTTTTGCTACTAAGAAACTGTGCGTTGTGCTTTTCTTTATTAAAACTCGCATTATGAGTACACTGCTCTCCTGTCTGCTTGCGTCGTCCTCTGGCTTGTGCTTACACTCGCCTCCCCACTATCCACAGCGTTACAACGTTTATGATCAGCCATAGTTGAATATTAGCTGTAAGAAGGCTCCCTGTGCTTTAAAGCCAGGGTGGTGCTCTGAGGTTTATTTAAAATGAAAATTCATAATACATAATAATTTTGAGACATATTTATATCCAGAATACATAGGTTGATAGACTACAAAGACGCGAGGAGAAGGGGCACTGAGATAGACCGATACAATTAATTTGTCCATATAGCCTAACTCTTCCTCTCTGTTGATAAAATAATCCTTTGACATGGTGAAATATCTTATGTTTTTAGCTAGGTAAATCAATTTAGCATATTGTATGTGGAGCCGATTGTGTTCCCTTCCAGTGGGCATAGTTTTCAAAGTAATATGACACGTTGCGCACTGTCTCTATTACCTGTATCTACTTTTGTCTCCTTAAAGGCTCCTTTTTTGGTTAAACAGCTTATAAGGTTCTTTACCTTGTTGGTAGTGCATCACATCACACAGCAGCTTTTAGGCATGTTTCATTTTTTTGTTAGCAGACGAAATTGACAAGGAGGCACCTTCACGCAACACAAAGTCAATGGAGGACGATGAAATGCTTTTTTCCCAGTGGGCTAGGTTTCAGAGTATGACGCGTCTGTCTCTATGGTAGAGTTGGAGGGGTGTTGATTTGTCTGTCGATAAGCAATGCTATTTTAATTGCCTTTTTAAGTACTTGCCTAAAAGTTTTAGTATGTTTTGTAATTTAATTGTACATTTTTGTATATTGGGTGGATCAGGCGATAATCTCCTGTGGGGTAATTTATTAGGAAACCCTAAACAATGTATCTTAGTAGAAACCAGCTGATAAAGGAGGAGGCTGGAGATCCTGGGAGTTAGTTGTGGTCATACCTTGAAAGAGACAAGCCAGCAGGGAGTCCCTCAAAGTCCCTAGAGTTAAAAGGGGTATTGCCTAATGCAGAGTTTTTTTCTTAGGTTTTCAAGTTGTTGTTTTTTTGCCAGGCCTGAACTGTTTCCACAGGTAAATAAATACACCTGGACTGCATAACTGGGTTGTTGTCTTGTTTTTTGCAACACTAGGCTATAAGTGGACCACTCATGAACCACATAACCTGTGACCAAACATTTGTAACTGATAGGGCTAGTGGGTGCTAGCGTGGAGCTACACAGCTCCTAAAGGCAATGGCAACGGGAAGTTGCAGAAACAAAGATTCTCTTTGAAATATTATTTTAGAGGATAAGTATCTCTCATGACTCACCATAACAGCAGGGGTTCAAATTGAGCACCATTACATTTTATGTCATGATAATAATGCCCAGAGAGATTCATAACAAAGGAGACACATGCAGAGAGTGCCTTACTAATATATGGGTATATGGGCCTGTTTACAGCAAAACACCTATACTATTTGAAATGGATGCTTTGCTCCCATGGAGATTTCTGATGAAAGAATCATTGCTGGAAATTGAACCACTTGAATTGTCAACATGCCTCGCAGATGTTATAGAGGTCGAATTTGGGGTGATCGTATAAATTCCCAGGGCTCATTTCTTGGCTGGAAATGAGAGTTAATGACAGATGGACAGATGGGCTGGACCAAAATTAAGTTAGAGAGCAAATATCAAGGGAACAAAGACAAAAGAAAAAACTAAACAAGCAAATAAAAGGTAGTAAAGAGAGATATAGGGAGAGAAGAGATAAATAAGTAAAACTAGTGCAATTTGGAATTTGTGTCCTAACACTTTGCAAATCTGACATGTGTTCAGTTGTATTTATTATAATTATTATTATTTTTTGCATGGACACATATGCACACACTGACTTTAAATACGTAGATACAGCCATGGAAAAAATTAAGAGACCAATGCACTTTTTTTTAAATTTAATAATATGAATATAAATATCAAACATATTTTTAAAAAGATATTAAATCATTAAATATTATAATGTATATATATAATGTGCAGTGGTAATTTTTTCCATGGCTTTTTATATATACATATTTCCCTCGATTATCCTGTCCCGGAGCCCGGGCATTATTCCATTCAAAGCATACACTTTATATGTAAATGCCAGCAGTCTTAATTATGTTGTTTCAATCAAAATAGCTTTAAATATTTTATAGGTTGGGCTATAGCACTCAACCTCATCCCTTCATGGCTGCTGGCATGACGTTAGCTCCTGGTTTGTTCTTGGGGTTTGAAGAATGCAATGAGACATTTTTGATGTTTCTTTATTTTTTTTATTTTTATTTTCTCTCCTGACTCTCTAATTAGCATGCTTATTGCTTGCTGTTGCCCTAGCATGCGTGTTTGTATATCAAACAGACCATACACTCGTTCATTGTGTTGTGTTTGAAGTTGTGGATTTGTTATGAACTCATTAAGTGAAACACAAAGTGACAATTCTCTTGAAATACAGAGCCTCACATTAAACACCACTGACTTTTTCCTTATATTATGTGTGTAGGGCTTAATTACGCCACTTTCAAAACCAAGAATACCAAACCATGTTGTCAAAGGAATGTAAATTTTGGGTTAGCCTAATGCCTGAAAGATAGTTTTCGAAATATGAGTGTAAACACAATTGAAAGCCTTGAAATGAGATTTTGTCAGAAAATAATACAGCATTTTTATTCACAATTGGTTTACAATAAGCAAGAGGGTGCGGTCACTGTAATTTATTTTTCTAATGGTTCTTCTGGTTACAGTGCAAGGAGATGTTTATCTCCCCATAATGATCTAAATAATTGTTGCAAACAACTCATTCATCTTCATAAATCCATAATGATTTGGCAACCATATGGGGCCCTGACAACAATACACATTAACTGTTTGAGCTGCAGCTTTCTACAATGCAATTATGTTCTTGCCACCAGTGAAAGCTAATTATTGTTAATATTGGTTGTATTAGTATTATTATAAATTAAAGGGACATTCTTCAATTTGTGTCTGCAATTACCCTTTTGGTTGAAAAACACATTTAGTTACAAAAACTGACGAAAGTGCATGACCTTCCCACACCTGAGTGCTGTGTGTCTGGCATTCCTCTACTCCTCCTCCTAGAGCCCTCATATTCGCGCACGACTCTCTACCACTCCCATTACAGCCACACACACACAAACATGAACAGTGAGATAGGGCAGAGGGTTTTTCGTCACAATCAAATATTTTTTCTTTTGACAGTTCATTTATAAATAATATAGTTTTATTGCCTTAGCCTTTCATTGCCTTATCTTGACCGACAATGCTTCTAATCTGCATGCAGTGTGCAGCTCACCACTTCCACAAGCCCACCTCGCCTTCTACACATCGGACACTCATTAACTAATCATCTATTGTGTGCAGGAGGAGGGTATAAGTGTTGGGTGGTTGGGTTTTTGCACTGTTGGTTATTGTCTTCACTGTTTGTGCTGCTTGCGTTCCTGTATGTTCGCTATTAGTGACATTAAACACTTAGTCTCAGACAACATTTGCTTTATTGGAGGGCAGGATAGTCCAGTGGTCTAGGTGTTGGTGGGTTCAAGCCCCAGACTTGGCATCTGCTAAATGACCAAATAGCAAAGTCTTGCTCATTCCAGTCTGCGCCTGCACTCACCCCTCAGATTTACAAGTAGAGAGAGAGAAATATAGATGATACTGCATTATTTGGGTTAAAACAAATTAAGTCATGTTATAGACATATTGTTTTTACATTTACAATACTGTAATTCAAGCAGGTTTGCAGGGTCTCTTTTCTTTCATGGGTGTTCTATTTTAAGATTTTTTCTCATTTCTCTGTATCTTTAAAACCATTAATTCCTTGGGAGCATATTTTTAGTTTTGCTGTGATACAGTTAATGAGAAACGAGCAACAATTAATTCCCACAAACAGTTTTTGTTTTTTCTTCAGATGGATTTCTTATAGACAATAAAGGCCTACTGTACAATACATACATACAAACTGAGTTCTACTAAACCAATGTGACACAATTATGTATTTATATATATATACTGTATATACAAAGAATCTAGTAATCAGATGAATAAATAAATACAAATAATAATTAATTAATACATAATTACAGAAAGAAAGAAATGGGAAACCATGCCTTTTACACATAGTTATGATGCATACGATTCTTGTATGCATCATACAAGAATACATACATGCATACATACATGCATCATTTTTGCATACATGTACACATGTATGCAAAAAGCAGATAAGAGCGAGAAACCAATGCATGGAAATTAAAGTGCAACGTGAGTAAAATTTTTAAATGAGGCAAAGTTTACTATACTGATAGCACAGACATGAGAATAAGCTGTTAGACTTATATTTAATCATATTAAAATGCCATTTTATACAAGGTCAGAAACATGTCCTTATAAATTATAGCATCTCTGAGACACTGCTGGCATTTATTTAACCTTTCTAATGGTGATGTTAGAAGGACACAGACTATATACGTAGAATATGAGAAAAAAGATAGCATAAACCAAATGTAGTGAAGCCGAACCTCTCATTCTCCACTGTCTATGACACTTGGAAAGTCAAACGGTCAGGCAGCTAGACAGAACCAATTTCAAGTTCCATAATGGACTTCCTCAACAGTTATGGTCACATTGTTAGCTCACTTACACCCCACAAATAGATGCCACATTGATGTGCTATTGTTTTAAGACCCCCACTGTTATACTATAGTAAGGTTTCGCCCCAGGGCTGTCAAGAGATTGTTGACCTGTAATGACAACCTCAGCCGCTGATATCGGACCTCAGCGCACTCCAACGAAGAGCGTTCTGTGACCTCCGATATGCTCTGATGTGGATTCTCTCAATGGTCCATGAGAGATGATGATGCCGATCCCAGCGCTGCAGAGCTCTGCATTTCAAGCACCTCAACGTCAGTGATGGAATGTAAGCCCAATGCATAGTTATGGGAACAGAATTGTAGAAAAAAAAACTGCATCAGCATATTGCTGACTATGCTAAAACCCCATCAACTATAAAACTGCCTAGCATGACTTACTCACAAACAACATACATACAAAAATGTGCATACAGACACACACACACACATACACAGATTAATATTCTTACCCTCATTAAACCATTGTTCGTGTACCGTAGATGGCAGATGTAAGCATACTTTGTTGATGGTGTTATGTAACCACTGGCAGCATGGTCACATAACAGGAATACATAGGACACAGGACATCTTCTTAATGATGAGGTTAGGAGGAGCTGTAGAGAACAGATAGAGAGAAAACAAATTTGGCATTCATCAAAGAAACTGACCGCCATGTTTGTCAGTTGGCTGTGCTCAGATGCTCTATGGTGATATCAAACACAAATGTACAAAGAGTCAGATGTTGTGATTCTGGCTCTGCAGACATCATATCACACCCGGCCCCCGCTCGGGTGGAACCCCTGCTTGAGTTTTACATCTACATTGCAAAGATGTAACGCTAACTTTGCTTTGCATTTCAGCAACTCTACTCCCCTACATTCCAAAAACACAATTATGCATTATATATTATCCTCTAGTGACGTTTCACCCAACGTTTTACCCTTACATGGGCACAAACCCCGTGTGGGAGGGAAAAAATCTCTCTCACTAGACCTGAAGTTGCAATGGCAACCACAACCGCATGACCTCTCAGCTTGATACGGATTTAGACTAGCACTCTATTTCTGTCACAAAGGCTGACTGAAAAACTTTGTTCTTATTAAAACCAATTGTGAACCTTACTGATGGAGTTTAAATGAACTATGCTATAACTTGTGACTTACTCCCCAGGGAACAAGGTGGATGAAAATATTTGTTGCAATAATACCCCTTTTCAAATTAAGTGTAATGTCCGGGGGCGCAGCCGGGAAAAGCGTCCCTCCCGTCCCGTTGTATCTCGCTGCGTGCGGGCTACCGGCCTGCAGCCATCACCCCAACGCACCCCCGCAGCACAACGGGATTCCATCAATCATTAATCACTGATTCCATGCACCTGTGAGAAGGATATTTAGGTGGGGTGGTTTGGTTTTGTCACGTCGGTGATTGTGAATGTTCACTTGTTTGTAGCCTAATTGTATTGTAGAGAATAATATTTATGTGTGCATCATTAAAGACGCAGAGCGAAAGGTCACTTCGCCGCCAGCTCTGTGTCTCTGGTGTCTCTGTTTCCATCTGTGCCTGCACTCAACACACCACACTCATCACAAGGGACATATTACTAAATAAAAGACATTATAATGTAAGGAGACGTAAACCGCCCTATGGTTGTCATGCTTAGATTCTATGAATAGATAATTTTGTAACGATTCTGAAAATATATCTGCTTAGGATATGAATTTGAAAGATAAGTTATTGAAGGTTGTATATTTTGACTGGGTTCCTTTCATGAAAGGTACATGAAAGGTTATGACAGCCATAAATTATAGGGGTCTCACCCCCCCCTTACACATGCATTCAAATGACATAGACAAAGATAATTCTGTTCTAAATGTATCTTTTTATAGAAATATATGAACTGCTATAATTACCGATTTTATCAGATGTATTATAGTACATATTAGTATCTTTCTCCAACCTCTTATAATACCTAATATTGGGTATGTATATTATCATCTACTGTAGGTACACTTTATGCTTATTAAATGTGGGTAACAAGGTTTGATATGTGCAAAGAAGCTAGGTTAAAATACATAGTAGATTAGCAAGTAATTCTCTCTTAAACCAAGAGACATACAGCCATGGAAAAAAAGAGACCTCTGCACATTTTAAAAAATATAACATGTATCAAATTTTTATAATTTTTTATATATTTATGTGTGTATATA
>JAODLI010063947.1:0-14900 GCA_027575585.1 Percopsis omiscomaycus
GTGTGCGTGTGTGTGTGTGTGTGTGTGCGTGGGCATGAGAGAGAGAGCAGGGGGGGGGGGGGATCAAGAGAGATTGTACTGTAGACTGAAGGGCTGTAGCGTATACTTAGAGAGTAAACTTACAGACGAGACAGAGCCTCGTTTTTCTGAAAGAGCAGCTCGGGAAGGTGGGTGAGATGGTTCCTGTTGAGGCGGCTGGAGGGGACAAACCACCAAGCATTGTGATTGACGGTTAATGATTTACACTTTCTAGTTAATGGAGCCCTGTGTGTGTGTGTGTGTGTGTGTGTGTGTGTGTGTGTGTGTGTGTGTGCACTCACAGTCTTTCAAGTTCCTTCAGATCGTCAAAGGCACCTCTCTCAATGTTATTAATCTGGTTCTCCATCAGGTGACTGCAATAAAATCACATAAAAATAACACACGGATAATATCATATCACCATGATTTGACATATTTTGACCATTGAAATGGGAAAGGATTAGACCAGCATCGTTTTATAATGTTTCATATTGTCAACTAATTCTAGGAAAACAATGTTTTTCTCCAACTGGCAACCGTTTTCCACATAGCCAACAACTAGGAAGTCTTACTCCATTAAAATAAGTCCTAGAGCTGTACTGTTTGTACTGCTCAACATAAATTATCATTTAGATGAAAACAAAGATCTTCCCTCTAGATCCCAAATAAGGCACTTTGCATGTGCAGACTTTCTGTTTTCTATGTGTCTCAAAAAGGTAATTGCTGTCGCACCAACAATAATAACACTAGATAGATCTATATTAGTGGTTCATTTGCTGCTTTGACATTCAATAGTTTTCTGACAGCAATATTGAGCTAGCCTTTAGCGGTGTCATTAGTTCCTAGCATGCCATCCAAACCAGTTTCTAACACAGGAAACGCTGTTAGCAAAACGTGCTATGTGAGGCATTGTGTTTCCTGGTCAGAGGGTTAAGTTTAACCACCCTGCCTGTTGGGTAGTTGACAGTGACAACAGTAGTAGCTTTGCATGGCTCGTGTGTCAAGGCTGAACTCAGATGTAATTCTATTCACTAAAGGGTTTCAATGACATGACATATGATTCCAGACCAGTAGCAACTGATAAAATGTCAAAAAATATAAACTTGACAACAGTTACACATTAGTCAGAGAAGCTGTAGAAACCATGTTTAAAGGTACTAATAGAGATTTTGCCAAAGCGATAGCATTTCTCATAGTAAAGACTGCATTTCCCATGAGCCCCCATGCCTTCTCACAAAAAGCTACCTCAACTCTCCGATGATGAGTGTGTTTGTGTGTGCAAAAGATGGATGGATGAGTGGATGGATGGATTCCACATACACAGGAGGAGTCGGTACATTGTAGGCCCGTTGACAAACAAAAATACATCCATGGTTAACGGGCATATGGTGCAAATGTAAATTGGTGCAGGACTCACAGAACTCGTAGGTGTTTGAGAGCAGAGAAGTCAGCCTTAGTGACGACCGTCAGGTTGTTTCCATTCAGATCCCTGAAACATACAACAGCACACGACCACAGTAAATATACTGTCAGCCACTGCTGGCACAGGAGGAGGTCAGTATCTGTACATTCAAGGACTTAAAATAGATGGGATAGACTATTTCCTCCTGTCAGCCACTCTGTGTCCTGCAGAGCTGCAGATTGGATCCAGCAGGCGGTTAGGTCTTTGACTTTGGGGGTTTATTAAACCACAGCAGGCCATTTTGGAAAACCCAAGAAAGAAATGATTGTTTGAAGACCTTACAAAAAGGGAATACTTTATCTTCTCTCTGAACTACTGCTGTTGACTCTAGGGTAGGTCAGAAATGAATATGAGGAAGAAAAGTAGAGAAGAGAACACCACCATTTTTGTTGGGATGGTTCTTGTATTATTTTGTTATGTGAATACATCAAATACAACATTTAGATAATTAAAGAATTAAAGTCCCTTTCATGCATGAAAGGCATGTATATAAAAAAAAGAAATGTGGACAATTACTGTACGTTGACCGGCCTGGGCATACTGTACACCTTGTTGGCTGGATAGGATGCATAATTTTATTGTAGTGATTCCATTAAGCTTATTAAAATCCAGAACAAATCTCTTCGACCCAGGAATCGTACAGCTTTATTTTTACTCTACAGCCATTCCAAAAATCTTGCAGCAATCTATGTATGTAATATATTATGCCTGATAAAATGATTTTCCAGAAAATTGTTCACACATTGCGCAGTTCACACACATGGCGACATTAAACAAATGCTAGAACATCGTATATACATTATTACACTGTGTATAAACTCAAACACACACACAAACACTATCTACATGTTGTATAGTAATTCTCACCTACAGAGGACAGCCTGTTTAGCTCCATTTCAATAGAATAAAAATATATTATATAGTCTTGCTAAAGGCGTCAGCGAGAAACTATTCTTCCAGCATGCTAGCTAAAGGCTAATTCGCTTCCCTGTCTCAAATATAAGAGTCCTGTTTCTGGACAGTCCTGTTTCTGACAAGATGTCTAAACTCATCCACCTGGGGAAGATTTGGAGGTGCTGAACTTCACCAGGCTTCAGGCAATAGGGCAACACTGTCTGCAAGCAGCAGAGAAGCCCTTTACACGCCCTCAAACTGGACAAAAGCAACATCATCGAAATAGCAGTAAAAGTTGAACTTGAAGAAAGACTGGAAGGCTTTTACAATGGGCATGGCCCTCCTTCGTTAGAACCAGTGTCTAGGCAATTCCTAGATCTAATGAGTGCATGTAGAGTGGATTAGCTAACACCGTTGACCACTGAATATCTGTGAAATGGCTACAACTAGTAGGCTACAAAGGCAGTTCTATAAGGCTGTAGGCTCTTCAGGGAGGGAGAGGAGCAATGTAATTCCACAACAGTGGGAACACACCCAATCTTTTAGCACCCAGCATACTGTGTCCTACATGAGAGTGCTTCAACCAGAGAAGTGAATTTTTCTGAGGCATTCTTTTCGCAGGCCACTGTACAACAAAGAAAAGCATGACAGTAGGGAAGAGCAGCAGAGGGTTACACGGAAGAGAGAGAGAGAGATACATTCATAGAGACGAATGCAAGCGAGAAGGCATGGCTAATTGGGTTTTTTGCGTGGCTTTGCGCAGGTCAGTCAACCGGCAGACACAATAGCTCATTAAAGCATGTAAGACGCACACACACACACACACACACACAACACTACACAGTGGGCCATCAGCCTCATTGGGCAGTGAAGCAGTTGATCGCGTGAATCCATTTCTCCTTTTCTCCACCATCGACTTAGTGTGTCTGTAAGTGTGTGTAGGAGCTGTATGTGTGTCTGTGTGTATGAAGGGTGTTGGGCAGAGGGGAGCCCATAACGTGAATATATACAGTATTTTGTGTATTTTGTGTCAGTACACATGCTGAATACATACACATCATAAACATTACACAGAACAATGCGCATGCAAATCACTTGCAACATACAGTGCTGTACATGCACACACTGTACATGCAAGTATAGACATGGACACGGGCTGCATATACTCATGTTGTATACACACGTGCAACTTTCCTAAATTATTTAACAGCAGAACTACACACATTCGTTCAGAACTCATTTAGAGCACAGTGTGTCTCCAAGCGGTGCTGGGAATCTATTGGGAGAAACCTGCATAGATGTCAGACTCCACACACACACACAGACACACACACACACACACACACACACACACACACACACAGCTACTGTTTAAGTTTCCCATGATACTTCTCGCTTCTTGTCTGAGGCAGGTCAGAGGAGTATGTAATTAACACCGTCTACTGGAATTCCAATCACGCTGTCAGAATACGTTCGTCTGAAAGCTCAGTGAAGCAGCTTGTGACCTTTAGGTCGCCACAATGTCTCATTACATCATTGCCTATATGTCACTTCCCCGGGCATGCACGCACACACACACACACACACACACACACACACACGCAGACCCACACACACACACAAATATAATTATCTAGCTACTCAAATAACCTTCATCCCTCAGGACAAAGAGGGCAGTTTTTTTGTTGTGACAATGGTATAGTTTGACTGGTACAATAACCTTGATAAATGACCTCCCTAATACCCCCCCCCCCCCCCTTCTTTATTGTTGCTGTGGGTAAATGTGTTCTCTGTATTTATTCTATATTTCATAACTACTTAGGAGCAGTGGGCAGTCACAGCGCGGGGATAAACTCCAACTCCACTGCTAATGCCTTGGTCAAGGGCAACGGCAGGACTGTGCTTGTTTATTGGTGTGTGTGTGTGTGTGTGTGTGTGTGTGTGTGTGTGTGTGTGTGTGTGTGTGCAGGCAAACATCACACAGAGTGGAAGCAAGCGTCTTCTCGCTGAGAGACATTAGTGTAAACGACCAAGCCACATCCCTGTCTGGGAAGGATGCATTCTTCCTAACTAGAAGCCAGGAAAGGTCGGCAGGTCAAGCACGATTAAACCCTGGGAATGACATGTAACAATCGAAAGATCACACAATAGGAGAAGATATTAAAGGAAATCTGTATTCCTTTCAAACTGGGGATCAAATAGGCAGTTTGGCAGTAGGCTGCACTAGCAGATGGTTAGACGGTGTCTTGCTAGCAGAAACAGAGGCATCGTTTCCAGGACATTTCACTCAGATGCCTGATCATTAAGCCGGGAGCCTCTGAGGGGATACTGTCTTCCATGCTACAGTTAGCAAGGAAAGATTAGCCCATCTAAGGCTGCACTGGTACAACGACAAACACACACAAGTCCCCCGGGGATATCAATAATTCACACACAGGCGCTGAGATACACACACACACACACACACACACAGTAACACATGACAGTATCCTCCCTGTGCTGAGTGTCGTGCATGCTGTACTAGAGAGGAGCTGGGAAGAAGGAATTTGAAGACAGTCGTTTATACACAAGAATACACGGCATTCGCAAAGCAAATAGAACGCAAGCAGATGCAATACGATAGAATACGATGATAGAATACTATATAATATGACAGAATACTACACAAGAGAAGACAATACAATAAGATATAAGATATAAGACAAGGTCACTCAAGAAAAAAAAAGGTTTGGGACAAGATGTAATGCGATAACAGGCTGTAAAATGGGCCCCGTCCTCAAGCAAGGAAATTCATAATCAGCTAGCAGTCACCGAATTTGTCAACTAATCAATTGGTTCATTTCAACAATGTAGTCACAGTGTAGTCACAGTTTTCTACATGTAGTCACACCTACAGTAATGCAAAAGGACCCCTTTTGAATCATGAGTATACCAGAAATGTGCTTAGCAGGAAAAACAATCAAGGAATGTGATAAGTCTGGGCCACCTAAGCCCAAACCGACCAATTCAAGTAGTAATTAAAGTAGTAGCAGATATAAGAAGGCAGCCCTATAAATACAGTATACTGTACATCTAGTACGCATACTTTGATAGAGGGGTAGGAATGTCTACTAGCTATCAAAAACTGAGAGCTGACTGTTGTGAGTGTGTGTGTGTGTGTGTGTGTGTCTGTGTGTGCGTGTGTGCGTGTGTGTGTGATGTGAACGTGACACTCGTGCCAGAAAATAGAGAAAGTGAGACGTGGGGGGGGGGGGGCATACCCACACAGCTCACCAGAAGGTCTTCACACACACACACAACTATCCCTTCACATACACACAATTATCTTTCACACCCGCAACTGGCTGGTGTGTGTGTGACTACTCACAGTCTTTCTGTTCCTCTGGGGATGTTTTTGGGGACAGCTCGGACCCCCAGGCCATGGCAGTCCACCGTGGTCCCCACGCAGGTGCAAGGGGAGGGACAGCCCCGCACGCCTCTCCCCGCTACTGCCAGCACCACCAGGACCCCCCACGCTAGCGTCCACTGCGGCCCGGAGGGGAGGACACACACTGGGGCTCTGACCTCCCTCAAGCCCCTCAGCTCAGACCACCTGGATCTCCTGCCAGCCATCCTCTCCTCAAACCAAGGCTGCTCTGTTTCTTCCCTCTTGCAAGGACCTGGGACAGAGCACCTTGCCAAAACTGCCCCCCACCCCCTTAAGACACACACACACACACGCACACACACTGGCAGAGAGGCAAAATATACACAGAATATAGGAAAGTTTCTCTGAGCTGGCTGAAAGAAAAGCTAGCACTCAAATCTTCTCTTCACTGTTAAACTTCCACTGCCCGGCTGGCTTTCTGTGTGGCTCTAATTCCCCTCTCTCTCTCTCTCTCTCTCTCTCTCTCTGTCCTGTTGTGCAGCGGTGTGACTCGCCCCTCTAGTTTCTGTGAGCTCTGCGGGGAGAGATCTCCCTTACATAGTCCCTCGCCCATTCTCTCTCTCTCTCTCTCTCTCTCTCTCTCTCTCCCCGTACACACATTCAGCAATCATCCATCAAAAGCTTTTACAAATAACAGCTCTCGAGACTCCTCCCACACAAGCCCCCCCCCCCCCCAACACACACAGCACCCAATCAAAGACACACATACAAGAGCACACACTACACACACACACACTGTGCAAACCCACATCTATTCAGCGGTGCCGCCAGCAGTAGTGGGAGTTACCTCCTCCAGTGATAGTTGCCTCTCTCTCCCTCGTTCATTCACTCACCTCCCTTGGGGAGAACACGGGCCGGAGGCAGAATGATGGAGCGAGAGAAAGAGAGAGGTGGAGGAAATTAGCACAATTTGTCAGTGAACAAAAAAAAAAAAACAGCTAAATGTTTTATATAGTAAACTGATGCGTGGCGTACTGCAGTAAAAGCGCTGTGTACTTCTGGGACTGGTGTAAATAGTACACCGCCAGCTCACTCACGAGTCTATTATGAATTAATTGAAAAGGCTTTGAAATTCAAATGGGGCCTGACTTGCTTTGGTCTTCATCTCCAATACAAACGCTGGCTTCAGCTATTGTCAACGATTGCCATATTAAGAAGAAAACAACCTATTCATGGTGGACCAGGATTCATTTTAGGCAGGTAGTCTCATCTTTCAGTTTTTAAGCACCCACAGAAATGGTAATAAACAAACCTCCATGGCTAATCCTATAACTATAACAAAGGATGACTTCTTTTCACTCGTGTGCACAGGCAGGGAGGGGAACAGGCACAGCTTGATTGAGAGGACTGCCAACATAACATTAAGTTGTTTGTGTGTGTGTGTATACTGTATGTATAAACATATGGAGCCTACGTGAGTGCAGCTCAACGTCACCGATTGGTTCGCTTGCAGAGCAGGTGAAACCTAATTGGCACATTTGACAAATCAAAATAAGAGACAGAGGCCACTATAGGGCAGTGACCTCAAAGTTTAATTATTAGTTATTTTGGTTTGGTAAATATGGAATGGCATTTTTGTCACCGAAGACATATCGGGTCTATTTAACACACTATACTTATTTAAGTTGTTTTCAATCTTTAAGTCGCTGTACAATCAAGCAATATCAAGATCTTGAAGCAGCATGTAGGTTGCATCTTAAACTTTATCTGGTTAATTTTATACCTCTTCATCAGATGTTCCCAGGTTCCCTGAGGTTCTCAGTCAACAGGAAGTGCAGTCTGCACCTGTACCATGTTTTAATCTATGAACAAACCTTTAGCCATCCTGAGAACAAACCTGGAAACATGCACAATAGTCTTTGTACTAACTGAACAATATAGAAGTCAATGTACATCATTGTGTTTGCTTGGAAACATTATGAATTATTGTGCATGTTGCTACCTACTCGGCCACTATTGCATACTAGCTATCTTGGAAGGGTTGGACTTGACATTTTGAGAATGTAACATGATTAAGGACTATAGAAATAAACCTGACAATGTCAGTGAAGGTACAATAGTTATTTTTAAATTAATAACAAACAAATCAGAAAAACCCAACTTTTATTCCAAAGCAGAATGCATGCCAAGGAAATCAATAAGTGTTAATGTTAACATATTTACACATAAATAAAGCAGACAGTATACCAGTACAAACCATATACATTGCAATACAACATTAAAACATTTATGGTCAACACTGCAGAAGACTTGCATTTTTGAGGTGTCAACACAATCTTCTTCCTACAATTGCCATGATGTTTTCATAATAATATCTATCTCATTTAAACAAACCGGTTAGCTGCCTGCAATTTTACGGAAAGCAGACCGTACGTTTTTGTTGGACAATGGCGCGATAAATCAAAGTACTGTAATTCAGCATCTAAAAGACATTGTTCGACAGTGCCAAGAGACCCTTTTAAGTCATTTACCACCATCTGTTTGAGACGAGACAGAAAGACTGATGCTGGTCTATGGTCATCTCACATTTCTTTATGGATAGAGCCAGGCAATATCAAGTATCACTGAAAACAACGTGCTTTAAACTAAAAGACATCCGTATCAAATGTTGAACAATGTATTATTTAAAAATGGATTAATTTGAGTAAAAAGACAGCATGGAAAAAAAATTTACTTATAAAATAAAATAAAAAGCTACCTCTCAAGTACTCAAGAAAATAGCAGTTGTACGACAGGAGGAACATTAAACAAAAACAAAAGATACGAATAAAAACAGAAGATAAAAGGACAGCGTAACAATCGAAGAGTTCTCCACAAAAAAAAAAAAAAAAAGAAGAGAAGAACTTTCTGATCGATGCTGAGATGAGCTAAAGTGTGAAAATATTGAAGCTGAACAGATCAGGCCGAGGGAAAGAATAATGTACAAAGAATCTTAAAATACAATATAAAACAGAGGAGTGTAGTTTGGGGAAAAAATCTGGGATAACATTGTTGGGATAAAGACTTGAATTTACCACATATATATTAAAAAGGCTTGGCTTCCATTATACTCTGAGCTGTGACAGTTAACTAAATATACTGTGCAGCATATATTAACGGTAAGCCATTTATAATTTATTCATTACATCCCGTTAACACCAGCAAATACGTACAATTACACCTGACTCGACATTTTAACCTCATCTAACATTTCGAACCACACCTCTCAAAACATTACTCTCCAGTTAAAAACTACAACCATAACAAAAAACATACCCCATCCCATCACATACTATATTGATAATCACATGAAAGGATTTAAGTCACTGGTTTACACCTATTAGGCTTAAAAAATCTAAATGTAAAAAGTCCTTACACTATCCTTACACCTTACACATCAACATCACACAATAATTAAGGTGATTTAAAAAAGAATTATATACTCATTGTTGGAAATAATTAATTCACTAAAATCTAGACAATATTAAAATCATTGTAACCTGCACTATTGTATACTATCTGCATTATTCTCCCAGTATTCTCTTTCTGTGCATAATCTGGCCACTGGGCGCAGAGCTATAAAAAAGGTGGTTGTACCGTGGACCGTGGAAGGCACACAGCAAGGGACTAATGGACGCATTTCGTCCAATCACATGCATTGCTGTAAGCAATTACATTACAGATCAAGTAACAGTAATAGTAAGTAAACAGTAAAGTAAGAGTTTGCCGAACATGACGCAAATGTTTTAGTCTGGACACTGCGCCAAACAAATGTCATTACCAGCTCTAAGCCTTTCTATAAAGTGCCTAAATTATTCACAGTAACAACTGGGGCAGACTAAAAATAAAAGAATTGCCAAATGTGAGTCTGTAATGCAGTTCATAAGAACAAGGGTTGGTTAGAAAAACAACAAACGCATAATGTAAAACGTATATATACATGCACTACACTATCACATACCAAAGGCTCATGTAGCTAGTGGTCATAGATTCAGATTAAGCATGGGAAATCACAGTATGTACATTTATATCATGGTAACAGAACATCATGATATAGTATTTGCTTCTGGAAATTCAACCAATAAATGTTTTATATATAACTATATACTACATGTTATGCCTAATCCAGTGAATTAAATACTAAATATACATGTAATTGCATCTCTGCCTCGCAAGACTTCCCAAATCAATATTACGCGGTATATACAGTACCGTCATATCACCTAAAAAATGTTTGTTTGCTAACACAATAAAGCCCCATGTCTACATTAATTGTAGCATGAAAAGAATCTTTGCCAAGTTGACAAGCTGAACGAAGAGCAGCTTCTTCGCTCTCCCAATCAGATCAATATTGTTTCCGTTTCATACTTTTTCATCGACTAGAGTCTCACCCAAGGAATTCTCACGAAGGTTACAGTCGAAGATTAATTAAAAAGTGTAAGCTTAACACCAGGTGTACTGGTGGTTTGGTAGGGCTGACTGAGGTCGAACAATGTTAACCGAGCTGCTAGGAAAAAACACATTGATAAGCCTTAGAAATTATACTATTCAGTCCCATCCCTGGCTCCTACGCCGAGATCTGAGCAGGAGAAAAACATATCCTTGACATAGAGGGAGAGTCCTAGAGAGAGACACACACACAGTTGTTTAGAATATGACAAATCTGATAAGAAACGTCAAATATGGATTGTGTTAACAGCGGGATCACCCCAATGTCACTCTTCTACACAGGTGCACTCATATACTGTAGTTTCAGTATCCAATTGCATGTTGATTGGCTACCAAGGACAAGAAAAAAACATAAAAATAAATAGGATATTCTATTTTATGTAACAATAAACTTTTTGGTTTCTTAAATAAATAATTCTTTATGAAAATATAATTATAAAAACATAATCTGAAGGCAATAACAAACCGAGTACAGGTGTGGGATATTGCTTTGTAGACTACATCAACCAAAGTGCAATTGAAGTACACAGTAAATGTGGTTTTAGAAAGAAATTGCCTCACCGCTTGTAGGAGATTATTCTCCTTGTCAGCTTTTCCGTTGACTGTGGTCACTGTGGTGTCAGGAGATAGGGGCCTGGCTCTCTTCTCAGTGGTCAGCTGCTCCAGCCTAGCTTTACGCTGGCATTACACAAACACATCCGTAGTGTTATTCTAGATTCAATAATAACACTACCTGTATGATACAACTGCATGCAAACCTTTACAATGCAACAGCATATTTTTAAACCGTTTTAAAAGTTACAAAAGTTCATTTTAGTTTAGTTTAATACTTCATTTAGCAAGACCAATCAACACGTGGGTGTACACAAATATTTACAATCCTATTCTCATTTATTATTATGTATAAAGGTTTAGAGGCTCTAGAAAACAATGCAGGCAAGGTATTAACTCCAGGAATTCAACTAATCTAAACTATTAAGTAATGTCGTATAAAACGGTAATGTTAGTGTTGGGGTGATGCAACTAGAAGCAAGTGATCTACACCTGAACATGAAATGCTTTTCTTCACTTATTAGGTCATCCTTGTGAGATCTCTGTACCTTAATAAGCCCTCCGAAAGAGCGAGAGCGAGGATGTTTCTTGGTGGGTGTCTGGTGGCTGTCATTGGTGGTCTGCTTGACCAACTGTAGAGAGTATAGGGGAACAGAACCTCTATTTAAGGTAACATCCAGGACAATTTACAAGAACAACAAGAACAAGGAAAATAGGTTTGTACTCAGATCCCTTCAGAGAATGTAGCTTGTACCTTTAATTTCTAAAATTGCATTGGTCAGGATTGCAGCATATGCTAGGCTACTCTGTATGCAGCCTATATACAGACAGTCTAATTACTATAATAACAACTGTAAATGTCAAGTTTCCGTGGCGACAGAGCAGAAAAGATAAAGCAGCCTGCAGGTGGTGCAGGGACACCACGACTCAAAGGCATCTTCTAACAACAGGTGGGCATAAGAAGATTTGAAAATGTCTCAATTATTGCTGCTTTAAATAGCAGCGGTCACTTTTCACACCAGTATGTAAATAGCAGAGCGTTTTGCCATCCGAATCTCCAGCAGCCTGCTGGCAACAGAAGAAGGTTGAGCGCTACCTGCCGGATCAGTTTCTTCTTCTTGGCCGAATCGGGCATGTTGTGGTGAACGTGTCGGAAGAGCTCCTTCAGGGCCTCTTCGGTGTGGTGTTGATTGGGAGACTGGTACTGCTGCTGCTGCTGGGGCCCAGTACTGGGGCCCAGTACGGCCCCACTGGCTCCAGCGGGCCTCTTCAACAGCGGCGGCGCATGCAGAACAGAGGAGCCACTAACTGCCAGCAGGTCCAGGTCGTCCTGAAGCCAGAGAGACCCTTTCACTGGAAAACTCTCAAAACCATACATTATCCATTATACTGTATACAGTTCTTGTATTGTACGTGTTGACTTCCCCGCAGAAAATGAATAATGTTCTACCTTAACCTAAGGCGTTTGTGAATCTTTTTAAAAACTAAAACATTATTTACTTTCATTAAAAGGTTGCCAGTTAGATTTCGCCAACCACTGCTAGATAAACTGTGTGCTCTAACCTTAGTTTGAAGTGTCTTGGTCCCAGTAAAACACATTCTGGCATGTTCCCTGAGGTAGACTGGAGCCTGGGGAAAACACAACACAACATAACAGCAAACTTCTACCAATTAAATCAATGCGCTGAATTGGTGACTGTTGGTCGGGCGATTCAGCGAACAACGGAGTTTTCAATAGATGGAGCAGTGAAGACATAATACAGTGAGAAATAGGTGTAATAGGCTAGAGAATGTCCGTCTCTGGCCACACATTGTTGTTGTCAGCGTTTTAGTGTTTGTTTCAGTTGCATGTTTGAGCTGGTGTCCATGTAGGATAAAAACATGTAGGTTAAACACATTAAGTTTGCCGACTCATGACAATACAATAACCACGGCGTTAATGTTGACAGTTTTGACCCCGCTGTATGTTACAATGTGTGTTATCACACACGCCCCCCCATCAAACACATCAGAAAACCTACAGATACCCATGGTACGTGAACCACTTTTGATTCGGTATCATCGCATGTCGGCAGCTTCGGTGGATCACAGCCTTAAGGGTACAACCTACATTTTGTGTGCATGTAAACGCAGTCTGATGTATGAGAGTGGAACAACGAACAGTCAATGTTGACCATTTCCTTTCCAACGTGTCTGTAGATTTGACACAAACAGTTATCCTGTGACTTATTGGATTGTGTGTGCGCGTGTGTGTTTGTGTGTGAGTGTGCGCGCGGTTACCCTGAAGAGTTTTTGAGAGTGTTTGATCAGGAACGCCGTTCCATTGTTCAGTTTCTTCAGATTGTCCTTCAGGTCTCCAGCAGTCATCTGGTCACAGAGACAGTGCAGGGATCAGAAAAACAGGGAATCAGATTTCAAGTTTCAGTAACTGCTGAAAAACAAGTAATACAAAGTAATTAATCACCTGTAATCTAAGTGTGTCTAAGTTACAACTGTTAAATTAAGTGTTAGCCATTTCTTTATTTGGGGCACTTGAGCAATTAAAAAGAAAGAAAGCATGCTTTATCTTGTATTTAGTACTCAGTGGCCCTCATTCATAAAACCTTCTCAGAAAAGGTCTCAGATTCAAGCGTGGGAAGAGACTTATGATCATTTAAAAGTGTGATTCAGGAAACTGTCACACCTGGTCCAAATGAGCGTAGATGTCATCACAGATTGATAAATCGGATAAAGTTGTGGAAGCGAGAATGCGCGGTACCCGTCCTTATCTACATACATAATTTATGTGGTTGTGGCGATCACCAACCTATAAATTGACAGCTTTCAGTATACATTATAGACTGAAGTCATCAAAGATGAGTCCGATGAAAGATGAAGCGAAACCAAAAAGCCCTAAAAAAAATTAAATTTCACTGATGCTGAATTGGACGTTCTCGTGTCACAGGTCGCAGACAACAAAGTGGTTTTATTTGGCAGCCTCAAAAGTGGCATTATTAAAGGTTCGCAGAAAGGGAAAACGTTGATCAAAATCACAGATGCTATTAACGCGGTTTCTACTGAAAATAAGTACATGGGCTATTTGAGATATACATGCATATTCCTTTCATTAATCATTAGTGAATTTAGGCCTTTAAGCCTACAACTTGCCATGCTATATTCAGAGCCTCCTACATTGTGAAATGCATTATAGCTATATGTCCAATATGGAAAATTAAATATGGTTCCTACCCCGTATCTGCAGGTCAGAAAGAAGTGCTTTAAATACTCTCACTAGCCAATTAGGACCTATAGCTAATCAAGATGGCAATCAAAATCAAAATTATAATGACCATTTCTGCTCTTCAAGTATGTGGATATTAAAAAGGTATGACTGGCCAAGCAAATTTGTTGGTCTAGTAGTGCCTCAGGCATTACATAGCCTAGACAAAGGCGATTCAAACTTTACAAAACAGATGAACCACAGAAATAAGAGAAACTACATCATAAAGTGAAAGGAATGAAGGTGGTGACACATAATGGCAGGTAGACCTACGTTTGTATGCGCTATATTCTTGTCATCTTATTTTATATTACCAATTATTATTAATAGCCTCCTATAATAGTGGTTGTTTTTACTGAGGCTGTTACGATTGTTGTTTTTCGTGATAATGTGGGCCTTATTGCGATCTTATTTTTTGACGTTGGTTTACACTGGTCTCAGACCAGACGTGGATTTGATCGTCAAGGATACGACAAAGATAATATGGATGAATACCAGCTCTGTCGGTAAAACGATCGTAAGATCAAATTTGATCGTACGCACGATTCATGAATGAGGGCCACTTGTCTTATGAGAAGAGCTTGAATCCTACATGTCTGGGCCACAGGATGTGAGGGGCGAACATGAGCGCCAGGTTGTAGGCAGACATTTTGTTTTTGTCCTGCTGCTTGGCTGTGTTGTAGAGGAGGTCCAGCAGGAGTTTGAGCAGGGAGCGATTGGCCGGGGGGAGGAGCATGAGAAGCAGTTGCAGGGCCTCTATCTGACGCTCTTTGTCAGGGAGAGCAGTCTTGTTGCCCTGCTCGTCAAACAAGGTCATGTCTGCAAGACGACAGGCGGGGGGGGGGGGGGGGGGGGGTAAT
>JAODLI010063958.1:0-14900 GCA_027575585.1 Percopsis omiscomaycus
CTCTCTCTCTCTCTCTCTCTCTCTCTCTCTCTCTCTCTCTCTCTCTCTCTCTCTCTCTCTCTCTCTCTCTCTCAAGTGTGCGTGTCTATAAATACAGATTTATAGACACGCACACTTGCAAACATACACCCATTTCACATGCAGGCAATTTCTATCCATGTCTCTCATTCCTCCTCTCAGTATCCTAGGTGACGAGGTTCTGGGAATCTGGCCGCGGAACGCCGACAAGGCCGACGTCAACTGTGCCTGCGTGTCGCACGCAGGGCTGAATGTTGTCGCGGGCGATGACTTTGGATTGGTCAAGCTCTTCGATTTCCCCTGCACAGAGAAGTTTGTAAGTGTCGTCTGGTCGGTTAGGAAGTTGGGACATTTTCTGCTACAAGACCTGGGATGTCTTTCCCAGGAATTGGGAATATGAGTGTTCTTTTTAATTTTTTACTGTTAGTCATAGCTATTTCAGGTTTTTTTTCTCATAGTTTCAGGAAACAGTGGTTTGGTCTATTGTCTAATGCCAAGTAATTAAAACATACAAGTACTACTATTCATCACCTAACAACTGTGATGAGGTCAAGGGTCACAGCACACTGACACAAGACAATAATATTCCAATAGGTTGAATTGGCGTATTTATTGCAGATAAATGTTTACAGCTGTGAATAATGTTTTCTTTATTTCTGCAGGCCAAACACAAGCGTTACTTCGGCCATTCAGCTCACGTGACAAACATCCGCTTCTCCTTCGATGATAAATATGTTATCAGCACTGGAGGAAACGATTGCAGGTAAAACTTTGGTGCTTTTTAATTGGCTTAATTCAGTCATGATGTGTTTTTCTGTTAAAGAGATCTCATGTAGTATATTGTCACAGAATTGCCTACTTTATCACATGAATCTTTCATATTTCTTGAAAATCTCTTTCATATTTAATGAAATCATCATCGTTAAGAAGGCATCAGTCGTACCGCCCTAACAACAAACTGATTCATGTGAATCAGGGAGATCAATCCCTGATGGGACCAGACCCCAATCAATCGGGGTCTGGACACACCCACACAGTCCTGAGAAGGGGGAAGGGGTCTCATCAGCCCCATTAGCTCAGAACACCTGTATGGGTGTATAGGCGATGTTTGTTTCACCATATACTCTGTCTCTCTTGTGTCTTCCAGTGTGTTTGTGTGGAAATGCCTGTAGCTCCTTACACTTCCATCAGTACATACATCCTAAGCATGGTGGGAACTGACCCCTCAACCCAAGCCTTCTCAGTGCCACAGCGACTTGATGGAGCTTCTTTTCCAAAGCATTTTAGAAACAGAGATCATGAGGGGCTTGGCTGCTGTTGTCTTGGAACAAAGCTGATCTCTCTAACCTGCCTTTGGGAGAACCTGCCCAGCTCATTATTGACTTCTGTTCACACCGCACGAGACACGGAGTGAAACAAGGTGCTCCAAGTCTTCGTGATTTCTCTTTCCAGAAGAACATCTACCGATGTTGGCCACAGTTGCCTCATTGTCTTGGTTATTGCTGTGGTAAAAAAAAACTGTTGAGCGATATCTGTCAGCAGTCAATCACAAACTAGCATTGTTATATATCCTGTCTATGCTGCAAAACGATTGGGTCCACCGCTGTCAATCAGCTGTTATAGTCATCAAACAGCAGTACAGTGATTTGACTGTCAGTGGTCTTTCCACCAGAGTCATTGTTTAAATGGAGGTTTATTAGATATTGTGGTACTTTACTGCAGAGGCACACTAGTCAAGCATAAAAGCAAACCAAAACTAGCACACATCCATTATAAAATTGCTTAAAAATGATTAACACAAAGGTTCTAAAATGCTGACGCATGCAAAAAAAATCAGCACGGCTTCAGTTCACCTCAGAATGGTGTTGGTTTGATACCTAGAAAGCATCAGCGTCCTGGGAGGTATTGAGGTTGGTGAAATCCTTGGTTTACTGCTTTTTAATGACATCTAGTGTTTAAACAATACTGTAGGCAGTTTTATGAAGTGGATGATCAGATACCAGAGATCAGATACCCACCAATTACACCAGAGCAAACTACTGTCCTAGGTGTGTTAACATAACAAACGTGTTTGACAATATATGGGACAAAAGTCTTACAAAGAGAAGATACCAGATATTCTAGTCACTTTTTAAAAGGACGGCTGGTTTCCCTAAATGCATTATGGGACTAAGTCGACAATTAAATTGAGATTTTTATTCCTGTGTGAATCCAGCCTAATAGACTTTGAGGAAACTGGGCACGCCTTTGTTTACATGATAATCAGATTTCAGTGACATGTGCAAAGAAAAAACAGCTTGCCATGGGTGTCATCTTAAAAATACTACACAGGTTGAGTGTTATTATTAAATACATGTTTGTAAATAGCTGTCATAGCCAATGGATAAGTGAAGCTTTCAAAGGCGTAGAGTTCATCAAGATGATATTCATTCTAGGGCTTATTTGCTGCCAGAAGTGGCCATGCATAGCATTGTTCAAAGCAACAACTTGTTGCTTTCATGTAGTATTGCAACTGCAACACTTCATTTTTGGTTGTGTTGTCTGCAAGCATAATAGGAAGGAAGAATTGGGAGAACAGGGAAACAAGAACCCCAAAGATTTTGTTTCATGCTTTCATTTGAACAATGGGACATTTGAGTGTCAGCCAAAACAGTGATTTGTTTAGACCAGCAAATAACAGTAAGGGGACATATAATAGCCCCAATAATGGCTAATTCAACTAGGTAAATATGTTTCCATTTGTTTTCGGTCATAAAGGGAATAGCTAGTTAGCAGTCTCTCTATTCTTGATGATAATTATTAAGGCAGGCATAACAACACAACCATCAAATACTTTATTTACTGGGATTGTAGATATTTGAAGCCCTGTAGTTTTCTTACCTCAATAGTAAGTCTTCCCCTCTTGATCGCAGTAGGTGCAATAACTTACACTTACCACTAAATTACACCAATTTGTTTGTTGTAGAATTTAATTTAAGGTACATTTCAATTTCTAATCCAAAACCCAAAAATAACTTAAATAAAACACTACGACAATTAAATTATTCAAACTGGACTAACTTGAGAATACATTCTACCAGTAAAGATGGTGACCAGCTTTGTATGCTTTTTGAGAAATGGAAGTCAACGGTGAAAATGCTTATCCAGTTACAGTCCATAAATAGTATTTTGTTTAAATATTGTATTATTAATTTTTATCAGACGTCAACGTGAAGACTTATTGAGGTAAAGAAGCAACAATTTTAGTCCAGTGGCACTTGAAGTATATCATACACATTGCAGTACTGCTATGTTTAAGTCTATTCAAATGCATTTTATGTATATAAAATACACATTTATCTTAGAATATTTTATTGAAGAAAAAAACACTTGAAATTTATCAATTGAATCACTGTTCACTTAAAAGAGCCTTTATCTGTTGGTAAATATTTAGAAACTTAAGTGCCTTTTTGAACATTTCTACCCTTGTTTCAATGTATTTTTTTTAATTGTTTATTGAAAAAAATATATAACTGAAATTATTTTGTACTTTGTCTGGTGCTATTGAGAATGTTGATGTTGTATTCATCCAAATGTCAGAAATGGGTGTTTTGCTTTGCTGCTACTTTTTTTTTTTAAGGCATAACACATCCAAAGCATTATTATAGTATAATAATGTATATAAGGGTAAAAAAAGGAGAAATAGTGAGTTGTGATTATATAGGTGGTATATCAAATATTTAAATGTTGTAGCATACTTTTACCTGAAGAACAATTTACAGTTTGTGAACTTCAGCAGAAAGAGTGTATGGGAACAGAGAATTTCTGAACACATAAAAAAATATATATAAATATATGTAGGTGTCTGACTCTGACATGTGAAATATATACTTAACCATTGTTAAAAGCATCAGTGAAAGTGAAAAAAATTAAGACGTATGTTGGCGTATAGAAGTTTAAATACTCTCAGGGAGGCGGTGGAAGCCTATGGCTAGTGACTTTGAAGGGTTGCTGGTTTGAATCCCCTCCCTTAACTACTGTCAAGGTGCTCTCGAGCAGATACATAGGGTCAACTGTTGTGGTGGATTCGCTCAGAGGACTGGCTGTACTGGGCAGTTTACATGTGGCACGTTATCCCTCAGACAGTGCACTAAAAACTGTAAAAACTAGGCCACGCCCATGCCTTGTTTATAAATTGTGATTTGGCCTCATAGTGTGTAGCCGTGTGTGAGCGTCACGTGAACACAGTCCACGTTATGTTGACTGGGTTCTTTTCACCGTCCCTTGGAATATTTGTCTATTTTAATTTTGTAATTCATTTCACATTTTTGTACAAGATTATCTAGCTATGTTTTTCAGATTATGTGTATCATACTGTAAATTAATATACAGTAAATTGTGCTCAAAAGCATGAATTTATTTTTCAAATTACATCTTTGTGAATGAGGCAAAGATTTTATTGTGTGAAAGACAATCATAGGTTGTTTTTATACTAATTTTATTGTGATTGGTGGTAGTGCATATGTGTGAAAACTGTATCTGTGTAAATGTTAGCCGTGTGTACGAGCAGAATAAATCACTAGTATAATATGTCGTCTTTTGTCATTAGATTGACCACAGATTTACAGCGGCATGCACCCTTGGATGCATGAGACCACCATAGAATGCATGATCAGAAACGGCAGTGTAAATAGCCGTTATTATAGAGATACTTCAGACATCACTGATAAAGCATCTGAATACATGCATGTGTGGTGTAACAACAAATCAAAAAGGTAATTATACATATTACTAAAAGATATTTTCACCCATATTATGTTATTGGTATTCCTACCTCGTTTTCATATCTAAAATTTAAAAAGAAAAATCAACTGACCACATTCTGATATTCTGAAATATTAGATTTAATTTGAAAAGTAGAGGTCACTTTTGACCCAACTTGGGGTATCCTACTGTTCACGGCACTAGCAATAGGAATGTTCCATTAGGCCTACATTTTGCAACGAACAAACTCTTAAGTATATATTAACGAATGATATTCGTTCCCCACAAAAAGCATGCAGGGTTTTGTTGAATTACATAATATTTTTGCAATAAAGATTAAAACAAAACCTCTAGTTTAGATGTGTGACAGAGGACGTAAGTGGAAGTTTTCTTCTAGAAGCTTTATTTTAATAGTTTACATCTCACAATGCATTCCACAAACACAGCTCCCAGCAGGGAGTTATTGTCACAAGTGAAGTTTGAAGTATCATTCACAATTACTTGCATAACAAACAAAATGCTCAAAATGTCCCATATTATTGTTTTGCAGCTTTAAATATCGGCTTCACAGACGAAATGTTTTAGGTTTTTTAAATTATTTTTAGGTTTTTTATGTTGATGTTTGTAAACGTATTCCTTCCCGAGTTTTTATAATAGGCAGCTGCAATGATGTGAAATGACAATCTACAGTATGCAATAAATGTACTTCACTGATTTGCAAAGGTTTCTAGACGTTTCTAGCTAGAGTTACTCAGAAGCGATGAAGTGCTTATGGTAGTGGCCACGCCCTGCCAGAAACCAAAAGTCGCCAGTCAAAAATTGTCGCATTGAGGCAGGCACACTCGACAGCCACACAAGGAAATAGCTAGAAGCTTGGGGACACTACACAATGAAATCTGTTAAACAGTAAAATCACAAATACTAACTTAATAATTATACCAACAAAAAAAAAATTACAATTCAAATAAACAGGTACCGTTTTCCCACCACTAAAGAACCATTCTTCTCCTGCCTTCACGAAAAAAAGGAGACAATACCAGAGGAGATAATATTTTTCACCCGGCTGAACAGTGTGGGTAGGGAAAAAACAAACAAAACTGAAAGCCCAGCTCAAACACTGACCTCTCAGAATCCATCACATAGGGGTGTGAGGGGTTAAATCAAGATTAAAAATTGTTTGTGCGAGTTTCAGCGTCTCACAGAAACAATCATTTCAAAACTTGATAAATATGAATCTCAACACAACGGCTGTCGCACAACTCCGAGCTGGCATTAAAACAAGTACTAGTAACTGAAATCTCAGGGGTCATTTAGCTTTTCCAGAGAAAACAAAAAGGAATTCATAACTGGAAAAAAAAGTTGTTTTATTTCGAGAAATATTAAATGTAGAGGGGGCTATGCACACAGCAAAGCCCTGCTTTACTTGGGTTCTTCCTTCAAATCATTCCATCCCACATTGTAACACCCATCCCTTCCCTATCCATCCATCTTCTAGAATTTTCCAGAGGAGACCAAGCAGCATTTGTCACTTCTTCACTCCGCCTTGCGTTTCATCCCAGGAACCTTGGCCTGGACCCTGCACAAACAGAAGGTAAAGGAACATTACACTCAGTTTCCGCAGAGCTGACAGATCAAGGTGGGGTTCGACCAGCTGAGGGTTTGTAGTATGATTACTAAATGTTGAGAAACTGACATTTTAGCATAATATTTTTTATTTCGATTTATTTATTTTAAGAGAAGTGGTTCATAGTTGGTGAGCCCCCTTGTTTATCTAATGTAGATAGTCAGATATGCTGAGAAGAAATGTAAACCTACACAATCAAACTGCTTGTTTCAGTGTGGTAAACAGCACCCCCTTGTGGACACCCAGTGTTTTGTAAGCATAATAAAACTTTCAATAAGATGTCTCCTTACTTTTCAACAATATCTTTGATCTGGTTGTTCACCAGGCCCACGTAGTGATCGATCTGTGCCTGCCAACACAAACACTTGTTTAACTGTTGCAACACTACAAATCAATGTCATGTTGCTATGTGGGACAAAATACATTGTGACCCATTTATACCTGGTGTTTCTCATAGATGATGGGGCAGCTAAATGCTGCAACCAGACCTGTAGAAAGAAAAAGCAGAGAGGAAAAGCCATGTATTAAGGGAACAGTGTTGTCCTATGGTTAAATGGCTTTAGCACCACATCTGTGGCAGATGTCTCCTTTTTCTAACAGTGTGGTTGTCAGACAAGCACTAAGAATACTTATTCAGTGGTTCCAGCCAAGGATGGCAACAGTAAAGTAAATAAACCAAATTTTTACAGTTTACCATGAAAAACTGAAAATAAATGTCAAGCAAATAAAGAAAGATTGTTTTTGTTTATTTACACTTGGTTGTCTTGGCTAATCAGTGTGCACTTGTGACTTACAGAGAATTATAAGAGTGAGTCCGTTGAAAAAGGCACCAACGTAAGTCAGGATCCACATCAGCACTGCAAACTGCAGAGAGAGACAGACACAGAGCGAGAGAGAAAACATAGTAGTGTCATTATCCATGTTGTACGTCATCTAAATAACACACCATTCAGTATTAAACAGAACCAGTTATGTTCATAGAGAGACAGGGCTGGACAAGCATGTAAAAGGCACTGCCCAGACAGGCTGTAGATTCACACGAGTTGCGGCGGTGATGCCGTCAGCTCAGTGACAACTACAGCGCAGCAGGACAGAGTGTGACCAGGCAGACAGGAGCACGTAAAAGAATGCTTCGGATCAGGTTGGCTGGAGACGGGCGCAGGCCGCAGGGCCAGAGGGGTGAAGACAGGCATGTTGGTAACCTCAGCCCGGGACAGCTGCAGCGCTCAAAAAAGGTCCTCATTAATAGTGTGCGAGCTCCACTACGACCCCGCCCGTGGCCTTCTAGTGGCTGGAACACAGCCCCTACAGGCAATCCTAGATTTATCAAACCTAGGTGTTTTAAACCAGCCCGTCTCAGCTAGTGCCAAACGCAAAGTTAGTCCCTGAGGTGGCTCTCCTGCTGAAAAAGGAGATTAGACCAATAGGCCAGACACAGTTAAATAAACGTGTCATTTGAATTTACATTCAAATGATTACGGCTGCAGCCATTTTCCCCCACATTACCAGTTAGTTGTCCCTGCTCCTCACCTTAATAGAGTCCACCAGGTCCTCAACCAGAAACAGACGCCTCAGTTCACCGATGGCCTTGTTGACTTTAGCCAGGGTCAGGTCACTGTACTTATGTACCATATCCTCAGACAGTGCCACCTCCTGGTCCAGGTACTGCCTGCGAAAAAGAGAGATGGATAAAGGATTAGTTAGGACTGCAATATGATCACAAACTAATGTGGAAAAATAAAAACATCAGAAATAGCTGCTGATACTCCCATAGCGTCACCATGTGGCCAGGTCTAGGATGTAGACTAAAAAGAAATGTTAAAGATAGTACTATGGGTGTAGTTTAATTGACATCCTCCTAAAAATGAGCAATATGTTTACCTCAACAGTACATCAGCCAACACACACAAAAGAGCTCACATGAACGGCTTTAGTTTTACTTGCAACTTTCTGAGTTGAGAAATTATGTTTTATTCAATTGTATCCTCTGTGCAGGTCCATCCCCCTCGACATACGGCAGGGCTAGATGGAACATGCAAAACAAACCCTTCAGAGCCGCATAATAGGCTTACATTATGACTTTCTGAGCTCACACTCCTCTGGGTAGTCCTAAGCTGGGCTAAGTCATCCGTAATGAGCTGCCCAGTGGCCGGCAGGTGAAAACCCATAAGCAGGCTCTACGGAACAGCCAGGGTGCAAACCTGACCACCTGGGTCTACCAATATTATTGTTCGTTCATCCATGTTTTTTGATGGGGGCTGGACAGTCTAGTGGTCTAGGCGTTGGACTCCCAGCCAGAAGGTCGTGGGTTCAATCCCCGGAGGTGGCCTACATGCAAGCATCCTTGAGCAAAAAGCTAAATGATCAAATTGTAATCTTTTAAGCCATTATGGTATGCATGAAAGGGGGGCATGGGGGCCACTGGTGTTCCTGGGACTTACTTGAACGGGTGTCCCTCATCAGACTTCTGGATGGCCTGGAGGATGCCTTTGTATATCCTGAAGGAGATGGTGACCGACAGTAGCACCAGGCCCACGTAGGAGCACACACTGACGATGCTGCATGCCGTCAGCGAGAGGAGGAGGAGGAGCGCTGCGCCGAACACCACGCCCGTGGTCTTCACATCACGCCAGTAGAGGAGATCCACCACTAGAGGGGGGGGACCATAGGGGGTTGTTAGTGGAGGGCTTTGCCTCAGCTGATCACTTGGATCCAGCCACGAGACTGGGAGCAACAGCACTAGTTGTAGTGCTAGGAAAAGGTGCTACCAGGACGTATTGGGGAAAGTCATGGCCTCCAAATGTACTCGTGAAGCGCATACCCTCGCATTCCCGCAGCAAGAACCTAGCTAAAAACTCAGCTCGCCAGTAAAGATTGAGCATTCAGGGGGAAAGAGAATCCACATGTCAATACATATAAATAGTTATCCATTAATGATTACAGGGAGGAGGATGTACCATAAACTGTTTATCAGTAGGTGATAACACCCCCAAAACCAGTGCCTACCCCCCCCCCCCGGCTAGTGCCTAAAGAGTTGGTTGAGGGTGGTAGTGGTCTGGTGTCTCCTGGTAGACAGCTGAACTACTGAGCATGTGCGGACAGCTGCCCGTGCTAGTGTTTCACCCAGGGAATTCCTGTCAGGTCAGCGGACAATATTAGCTATGAACAAGGCCTGCGTTTCCCTCAGCCCTCTGACACAATCTGCACTAGCCATTCACAGCACCAATATTACACTGTGTAGCGGGCCGGTTACGTGTCATTCCCCCTGTTCATACAGAGAGGGTGAAACTGCCCACTGACATTTTTCAGTTGAATGGCATCTTACCTTGTAGATATAATGTACATATCTTGTAGAACTAAAAAAATTATTTATTAACAATTAGGTAACTTTAAGTGTCTAAAGTCTTTTTTAGGACTTTGATAATCCAATACAGATGCTTAACATATTCCTCTATCTAAAAAGTCCTTTAATAGCTGCCTACGTCACACTAAGATGTACATTTTACTAAAAGATTTAATAAGCCAGACTGTTGCCTTTAATTTGACATGACGTTCTCTCCCATGAAGAAAACCGGGAAAAGGTAAAGAAAATGGTTTAATAGGAAATAATTTATGATCTTAAAATAACTAAAATCATATTTTCCAGCGCTGAGTGAGCAAATCCTACTGATTGCATAGAACACTGTGCACATAAATTACTCAAATCATTCTTAAATGATGCCACATATTCTGGATGCATTAAGGGGCCAACGGTGAATGCATTTACGACTAGAGGGCGGCATTCGGGAACGTTCCTTTCCGATTGCACTCAGGTGCAGACTGCGATAATGACAGCGTTGACACCCTCATAACGGCCAAATCTGTACCACGCACTGGTTAGCTTACTAGCACACTCTTTCAGTGCTCTGCCGAAATTCATAATTTGCCAACAACATGGGCTGCTCCCAATCCCTTCTCCATGACAACACTAGCTTTTTTAGCATGTAATGTGCTTTCTGCACACCTGCAATCTTTGCAAGGCATGTAACGCGTTAGAGCTCGGTGTGAACAAACGTCAGAGAACCATTGTCTTGGATAAACCACAGTACAGCGAGAACATGTGTGGGGAGGCGGAGGAAGGGGGTTATTTGTCCATATGCAGCAACCAGGCTACTTATGGTAGCAAGCAATAGCCGGAGCCCTCGCTAAAATTAGACAACGCATCCTAAACCCTTCCCGTGCAAATGCTGTTCCCTCAGTGGAAATAGTTTATTTACCTGCGGTACGACTCATTTTCGGTGAGACAGGCATTTTGCAGGTGCAGTGTTTAGGACAATAATTTATGAATCTCTGGGGGGGGGGGGAATTAATTATTTATCTTGCGAGCGTCGTCTGTTGCCAACTAGCACACCAACACAGCACACTAAGTTCAGACAAAAAATAATAGCGTACTAGAGCAAATTACATGTAAACTAATAACTAGCAATATACTCCTGCGGAATGGGTTGCTGACAGTCCAAATAGAGAGAGGAACTATTTTGGCGGGGGAACAAATGTGTCACAACTTCAATTTTTATTACGTGCTATATTCTTCTGGTTCTAATCGCCAGCCCCTTCGGCCTTGTAAATATATTGATATGCCGGTACTATAAATATACTGATTGGAGCAAACCCATAGTCACCACCGATTATAATGTCCAGCTTGACCTACACCCAGGGGCCCGCTTCACGTTAGCGCAGAGCAAGCACGATTCTCACACAATCCCTTCTTTGTCTTCAACTAGAGACACGATACTCGTGCAAAATCCATTTTTACCAGACATCATAACGCTACGAAAATGTGTGTAATGAGAATGTCGGTGAACAAAAGATTATGACAAGACTAACCCCGTTTGGCATCCATCTTGAACCTCCGCTAGCATGCAGCAGCAGCAGCACAGAATAACTCCGCCTTGCTAGCTCAGCGGCAGAGAGAGGGGCATAGGGATTGACAGGGGAGTGAGTGCAGAGTGCTGCCTGTTCACTTCCTGCGCGTTTTCCTCGTTGGCTAAATCTTGACCAAACTTCGACTAAAATAACCCATTACTACAGGCGGGTAAAGCCATAAGCCTACATGTTTAATCGTGATCTAAAATAAAAAGTGTTGATCCAAAATGCTGTTATCTAGAAGGAATGGTATTACAACAATAATGTGCCGGGGTGTGGATTTGAATTCCACAATATAATATAAGATAACGTGTTCAAGGCAAGCGTGATAACGTTGTTTGTACACCTTCCAACCTAGGTCGTGAATAAAACCGACATTGGATTCATTAGAGAAGGCGTTGTAAATAGTAACACATGCAACTACATTTTCCACATAGGATAGATTATATTTTGTTATATTTTGTTATTCTATTAAATTAGTCTCTACATTCTTGGATTAGAAAACCACTGATGAATCACAGGTACTTTGTCAAAATTGGCAGATTATGTTTTGAGCAGTTTAAGATACCCCTGACACCTAAACATTTATAAAAACACCAATTGCATTATAGGTGTTTTTGTATTTTTTAGATCCACCTAAAGAAAATAAAAAATGATGTATGACTAACTGCCAAGTCTGTAGGCCTTACCAGAAATATAATCCCACTTTTGGTGTGGCTACTTATTAAATACATAATTGAAATAATTAAATCATGCACATTTGTCCCCATCCCAAGTTCCAAATCCATGAATCAGGAAATGAATGAATGCATGCATGCGCCTTACCAGGAAATATCTGCCTTGTGTTAATACCACTAACAAGATAACCAAAGGGCTTGAAGAGCATGACTTGGGCTATGTTCAGACTGCAGGCCTTAATGCTCAATTCCAATTTATTGTCAGATCAGATTTTTTGACTGACTGTCCAGACTGACGTCGCTGTTCACACTGTCGTGAAAAAAATAAAATCTGAGAAAAGAGCCGAGTGACATGAGCAAAAAAAAAATAATTATATTCAGATTCACTTTGACCTGCAGTCAAAAAAAAATTAAAATAAATCAGATCGGGCAATAAATAGGAATTGAGCATTAAGGCCTGCAGTCTGAACGTAGCCTTACTCAACTGTAGACAGAGCATGGCTCTTTGGATTCAAAAATCCATTAAAATAAAATAAAAAATAGTTTCATTTTAGATGGCAGCAACCTGAGCATAGAAGAAGCAAGCTTTACCAGAGTGGTTCAAGTTCATATCCCCAGACAAAATTAAGACTGAACAAAGCCAGGAAAATTAATTTGATAGATATATATTAATCTAAGCCTATACTACCATGGTTTGCACTGTACGGCTACTTAGAAAGCTTCAGGAAAACATTGAGCGGGCTTGAATGAAGATTAAGCCGAGCATCTAAGTCCAGAAGCATCTCCATTATCAAGGGGAAGCTGGTCAGACCACCGCTTCCACATTGGTAAGGAACCCATTCCAACGGTCTCCGAGAAGCCTGTAAAGAGTCTAGGTCATTGGTATGATGCCTCCCTTAAAGACAAAGAGCAAGTAGAGCAGCTCAGGAAGGACGTAGCCAGCGGCCTGGAGAACAGCGACAGAACTCTGCTTCCTGGCAAGCTGAAGCTTTGGTGCATGCAGTATGGACTACTTCCACGTCTCCTGTGGCCGCTAACCCTCTATGAAGTCCCGCTCTCAAGGTGGAAAAGCTGGAGAGACTGGTCAGCTCATATGTAAGGAAGTGCCTTGGCCTTCCCAGGTGCCTCAGCAGCATTGGGCTCTACGGCAAAGGGATGCTACATCTGCCCATTTCCAGTCTTGCAGAAGAGTACATATAGCCAAAGTCAGACTGGAGATGATGCAACTGGATTCGAGGTATCCATTTGTAGCCCAAGCTGCCCCCATCCTGGTCACCGGAAGGAAGTGGACCCCATTGGCTACAACTGAGCAGGCAAAGGCAGCACTCAGACACAAGGACATCGTGGGCCGAGTGCAGGAGGGGAGGAGTTGTCTTGGCCTTGGGGAAAATAGACCAGCGTGGAGCAAGGCTTCTCCATCTCAGAGATGCAAGCTGGTGGTCCAGGAGGTACGTCGGGAGGAGGAAGCAGGAAGGTGCGCCCAAGCTGTGGCACAGACAAAGCAAGGGCAGTGGATGGCATGGAAATGAGTGGAGAAAAGGAAGATCTCCTGGAATTAGTTGTGGGAGATGGAGGCATTCAGGGCAAGCTTTACCATCAGGGCTGCCTACGATGTACTGCCTGCCCATCGGCAGTCAAAGACCTCTCCAGGGCTGCTGAAAGGGGGAGCCAGTGGCTGTGTATCAAAAGAAAAGGATTCCGTTTGGGCCTTCAAGTGAGCTGATGGCATCTAGGGAGTGATGGCATCTGGGATTCACTGCTGAACCCTCTGGAGGTGTCGTGGGCCCATCAGCAAAATACTTATGGAGGGAGCCCACTTGACAACCCAAAGGGTGCCATCACTCAATTGACCATCCCACGGAGTCTCATCGGTGCCTCAAGTATGCATTCATTGAAGGATATTAACATCTAGTCCTACACAACAGTAAAAAAGTAAATAAAAAAAAATCTTAAAACAAAAAATTATGATCAAATTTGTAGCTAGATTGTGACAGGCCATTTGCTTATGGCAATAATTACCAGCTCATCATGACAATCTCACACTGGATGAGTAGATGTGGGGAGGACCATTAGTCATTGCTCTAGGTGTGTGAGAGGTCAAAAGACATTACCGATGGAAAAACACGCTTAAATTACCAGATAAAAGTAGGATGTTGCACTACTGCTAGAGCCACATATTTTCCTAACACACACACACACACACTCTAGCTTTTCCACACACACACACACCAGTGTGGTCTGGTCTCACGCCCCGCCTGACAGCGACACCACACCTTAAAGAGGACCATACTGAATCAAACCTCCTGCTGGATAATACTTTGCAGCAGCTATTTAGTTAGCGTAAATGTCAGTCCGTCCAGGCCAACAGAGTCAGAGAGTCATGAAGTGGAGTGCTGACAGACAGAGGGATAATAGCCTCTGTGTTGACACACCCGTGCCACAGCTGATGAAAGACCTATTTAACTCATGACAATCAGCAGGCGACATGTGGCCTTAGTTAAAAAAATAAATAAATAAATAAATAGTGACAAGTAGAATACTCTCCGTCAACGGGGAGCTCGGTGACGTACGCTACACAACAGGCGTCCGACAACAAGGACACAAAATTCATCTACATCAATGTCGAGTCTGTAGTAGTATTTGATTGGACATCGTCCCTGTAACATGAGTCAGTATTTGTGATATGGGTTCAGTTAAGTTCCATACATTCTCACCCGACTGTTACGGTACCCTGCTCAAGGGCACCTCAACAGTACAACAGGATTTGACCTTTTGTTACATGAAGAGGTCCAAGACCACAATGTGTTCCTAGACTTACAATCTCCATGTTGCCAACATTTTGTCACCTGGAAATATTACTGAGGTAACTGCCACGTGATGAAACCGAAGAATTAACCCTCATCATAGGCCATAAGGAAAACACAGCTTATGCT